>JAODAL010005675.1:0-140916 GCA_025379985.1 Phyllomedusa bahiana | reverse complement strand
ATATTTCCCCCCTTATCGGGGGGGTTTAAAAAATTTAAAGACTTTCTCGTTCCAGTGCTGAAAACACTTCTAATTCCTCTCTACTGAGATTATTGTGAAATGGTAGCCCTCTGTTCGCCAAGATCACAAAGGGTTCTTTTGAGACTATTTGCAAAAATAAATCAATTTCACGTGTATCCAGCTGACTGGGGCATTCTCCTACTTTAAGCTTCAATTTAGTTTGTCCCTCTCTAATTTCTTCCTCCTCCATAAGGGACACTAAAGTCGTTTTCCCCTCTAGACCTGTGTCGTGACGCCCAACTGCTGGCATTCGATCTTATCCTTAATTTTAAAAAATTTTAGGGCCACTTGAGCATTACGCACAAATAGATTACATCTTTGATCCATGAAAAATCACTGTACTTGGTGGTGGTACAAAGGTCAGGCCCCTCTGTAGAATCTGTAATTCCCTTTTACTACTTAATTGTCTATCTGTAAGATTGATTATCTGATGCTGATCTAGTGTTATTATTTCTGACGATGTCTCAGGCCAGATGCGGGGCCTCTCCATCCCTCTAAAAAAAGGGGGGGGTGTAGTTGGAATTTCCAGAGTTTGAGGAGGCATAATAGTCCATATGTACTCCCCTTCCTCCTGAGTTCTGGCGTGGACCCCATTTTCTAGGTCTAGTCCCTCTTGTTCCTCCCCTAGATCTTGTAGTAGTTTGTGAGTTGGTATCCGAAGATTCTGCGTCAGATGACAATAATTCTCTAGTAGTAGTGGGCTTCGATTTTAAAAAATTAAAGGCTCTCCCTTCTTTAAATTCTTGGAGGTCCCTTAAATATTGTTTACGTTTCCGTGCCTTCAATCCTGTCTGATATTTTTCTATAGAATTTTGTAGGCTTTGTTCTCTTCTAGTGAAATCAGGATCCCCTCTAAGCTTTGATGCCTGTTCTATCAAGTTATTTAGCGTTGTAGAAGTACTTTCTAATGTTTTATTTTCCTCTTTTAATAGGATTTTCATAAGTCGTACTGAACTATCTATGAGTTCTGTTTCCCACTCTGCCAACAAAGATTCAGACTGTGATCTAATGGCAGGTGTTATATACATTCTAAGTCCACTAGGTTTTAATACGTGATTAATATAATGCTCTAATGGGTTTTTGCCTCCCACCAAGACTTTATAATTTGGATCGGTAAGCCGTATATAGTTTTTTTTAAAAACCACTTTAAGTCTGAAGAATCACTTTGGTTCTGACTCACCTCAGCGTCTGAAAACACCCGCTCTAGCCTCAGTTCGCCGTTTCTCTTTAAACCACAGGGCCACTTAAAAAGCTGGCCATAATATAAGAAATACTTTCAAATTCTATATGAAAACAGAGGATTTAAACCAATATATCAAATGCAAAAATAATCCCTGTTAAAACATAAACTTTTACTAACTATCTAAAATATTAATATCAAAACCCATATATTACCACTTGCATACCTAGATGATACAGCATACTGTGCACTATCCGTCATGGAGTAATCGCCCCGATAAAGAGGCAGCACGCCCTCCTTAACCCCAAAACCCAGATACCATCACCTTAGTGGGCCCGATTTTTTGGCACCCTGAAACTACTTTGGACGAGGAGAACCACTGTGCCTTCACTCTTTTGACTGCTCGTTGGTTTCAGGTTATACAAATAAATCCAGGTCCCCATCCATAGTGAAAAAGTCGATCCAGGAAGTTCTTATAAGTCCGGGTAAACGCTGAACAAATGGACCGGGAAGTTTTCACTAGCATGCTTTTCTGATCTGTTGTCAAACTTTTGGGGACCCACTTTGTGCAATAAGCTTCTTCATGTTCAAATTTCAAGGATAATAAACCCAAACACGTTCAGGGATAAATCCCCATGATGTTGCTATTCCTTTAGCTGAAATTCGCCGATTCTCCAGTATGAGGTTGTGCATAGCTTGACGATTCTTGGGAAAATAGCCACTCTTGGTCTCCAGGATATTCCTAAATCTTTGCTGAAGTGGCCCGTTTTAAACTTGGCAACCCTCTTCTTAATTGTAGAATATGAAGGGGGCATCCCCCAATATCTGCGACATATCACCATGAATATCTTTCGCAGACTTTCCTTTCAGAAACAAGAATTTTATCACTCCACTGCTCTCATTTGCTGTGAATATTGCCTGAGACTCCACCATTTTGTTTTCCTGCGTGCCTAGATCACTGTTGCCATAAGCTACAAACATAAAATTTTGAAAACGTATATTAGACACATAAGGCTTTAATGTTATGTAACATTCATTACCATAGAAACAAAAAAGAACACAAAGCTAAAGACTGCAGAGTTTGTGTACACTGCTATCTGCCACTATATGATCATTTGTATGGGAGTAATATACAATCTGTAGGGCACCTGTGTACCCTGCTATCTACCCTATATGGCAGTAATATTTGGACTTTGGCATACTGACTTTACTCAGTAATAGTACAGGGGTATTATTCAGTCCACTGTGTGGTGGTAATTTGTAGTTGTTTTCCCGGCGGTATAACGAGTCCATATGTAGTAGCATTATTGTAAGGGTTGGTCTTGCTATAGTGGAATTTGTTAAGTAGCCTTATGATGGTGATATGTATGGTGAGATATTTGCTCCATTATCTAGTTACTGCATGACTATTACTAAGAGTTACTGGTAAATGGTCGGGGGGAGAGGCTGGCAGAAACTACTATGTATATCTTGCCTTGATTAGTTAATAAAATTAGTTCAACTGATCCCGTGTAATACTGCTTTAAAAAAATGCACTAGAATTATTACAACCTATAAAATTATGCTGAAATAAAATAAAGCTTTCTGAATATCAAAAAAGCTTTTTTTTACTATAGCAGTAGTTTGCTTGCTATACAATTCATATTACTGGACTTTTAAAGCATTGACTGTCACGTCCCACCATTTACAAGATTCAAGCATTGCGTGCCAGCGATGCCCACTGCAACTCACTAGAGTATAAATTTATTACTAGCTTAATTTTTCATGTCAGCAACCTAGTAGCTATTGACATGGTATGTTGGAATGACATTAATTGACCTTCCACTCTTTTTAAAACGTGTTTACCAAACTATGCATTACATGGCATGTGTTGACATTTGTCGTTAATTTTTCATGTATAAGCCAATATATTTTCTTTTCTTTTTTCTTATACTGAAATTCCTTTTGAAGCGTAAAAAAGAAGGATGCAAGGACAGAAAGTTTTTTTAAAGCTACGCATCACAGATACAAGTATAAGTTTATGACATTTGCTCACACAATATCTAATTGATTACAGATTATTTTCTATGGTTAACAAACAGGGGGCCCTTTAAAAATTAAAGGCTTGTCTCACACAAGGATTTTTTATTTTAAAAGACTTGCAAAAACAAGTATTTGCAATATTGTCTTTTACACTGTCCTACCTTTTCCTAATATCCCCTTTATGGGCGTATAAGCCCCTGGTTTGCATAGCCACAGACCTTTTGATCCCCGATAGGCTCCCAGCTCTGGCGCTATAGCTAAAGACCTAGGTCCTCGCAGCTCATCAATGCAGGCCAGTAGAAACCATAAAACTGAATTCAAAACTTAAAACAGGACTAAGTTATGTTAATTTGGGTGTAGTGGAAAACCCCCTTTTAAAGGGCAAAACCCATGTAAAAGACGTAAAAAAAAAGTAGCTGTATAATAAAAAAAAAAATCCCTACTAAGTATTTTAAAAAAAAACAAGGTCATATGGTGTCCGCAAAATTTTTCAAAGTCACAGGGCAAATACAGGTGCTTCCAGAAAGTTAGCACTTGATAATGCATCCATGGTAGAAGACGAGGGGCACCATAGTACCTGAGTTTTAAAATTATTACTTTTGCCCATCGTATGTACACAAAATTCTCTTTGTGCCTTCTTTGTCTCCCTTTTTTTTTTTTTTGCGTCATGTGTCCACAGTCTGCTATGGTGCGTCACGGAGCCTCCGCCCCGGGCCGGGGGCCGCGGGCCACCCTTCTGCCCCCCCGGGGGTTGGTGCGGGGCCCGGGGCCGACGCGTCCGAGGAGGGGCGGCGGTCCCGCAGCGACGGGGGACTCACCTTCCTCGTTCCTGTCCCCGTCCCGCCCTTGCGACCGAGGCCGCGTTCCCGTTCTCTAAGGCGCGCGCTTTCTCGAAGTTTTAAAAGGGCCAGCGTCCTTTAATTTGGCTAATTGCCAACGCCTCCTCTATTTAAGGGTTTTACACTCACTGCACTCTGTGCTGGATCAGTTGCCTCGTGCCTTAGCTAAAGCGTTCCCAAAGTATATTCCCCCTTAAAGGTACCAGACCTTTTGGCTACGTTTCTCGACCCCGCCCCTTGCCGCCAGCCCTGACCTTCCTCCTGTCCACGCCACGAACCATTGCCGCCTGCCCGCCTCCTGCCTGCCACGACACGTTCCGGACTACGACCTGTACCCCTGCCCCTGGGCTGCCCACCGCAGCCAAGTCACGGGGGGGGGAGACCGGGTAGCCTATGCCGCAGCAAGTCCATCCCGCTTTGCGGCGGGCTTTTGGTGGGGGGCACTTAATTCCGCCCTGGGTGGCTTAATCCCATCGTTTTGGGGTGGCCAGGGGTCCAACCACCGTTACAGTTAGTCCACAGGACCCCAAGGTGCCCCTGCCAAGGTGCGATATCACGCCCTTGTCGCCCACAGTGAAACGATACGAAACAAGCTCAGCAACGGGGACACTGCCCCCCCCATGATGCGCCAACCCTGCATCCCCACAGCAACCTGTCTCTGCGCCGGTGTCTTCTTCAAAATCCCGGCCGCCACGGGCCCCCCGTGGGTCCGAAGCTTCGCCTTCCACTCCTTCCCAAATTTTGATGGGGACTCGAACTCTGTAGAGGTTTCGTCACCAGTGCCCATGCACGTGATTGATGGCCGACCATTTTTTCCCACTGAAAGGTCAAAGGTGGCGTTCGGGTTGAGTCGTTTTCCGGGAAAGGGGCCCTAGCCTGGGGACCCTCTTTGGGCCCGGGAACGCCCCTGGACCGAGACTAACCTTCCTCACAAATTCCGCACGTTTTGGGGACCTGCGGGGAGCATCTTCCCGGAGAGGGCGCTTAAACTACTCCAAGGGACTCCTCTTTTTGGGGATTATGGGTTAAATTTCCGCACCCTAGCCTCCGAGCTGACCGGGAATGACGCTGCCTCTGGAAAAATTTTAAAGGGTCTTCAAGCGAGTAAAGAACCTCTCGCACCCAGAGATCTCCCACCCCGTTGAGTGAGCTCCCATCTAGCCACTCGCATGACGGCGTTTTCGGAGAGACAGCAGGAGCTCCGTCGGAGGGGGGAACTTGGCACAACCCCGCCTTTTTATCTCGTCTGCCCAGTATTTCAGAATCTCTGCTCCCTCCTTACAGTCTCCACGAAGAACCCATGCAGGGGCCGGGCTCATTTGGGGAGTCAGAACGTCCCGTCGCAGGCTGGAGAACTCTGCCTCTAGGCCACCCGGGACCTTTTTTGAAGTTGTCCCAGCGTCCTCACGGCCGGGAAACCCGCCCCTAGGGTTAGGAGAGCGTCCCAGGTGCCCAGCACCCCTCCCAGACGTTGTTGCCAGTGGGGGTAACCCGGAAGCGGGTCTATCTCTAGTCCTTGCCTTCCAGGACTCGGGTTCCCCGGGAACTTTATTCATGCCGCTCTTTGTCCCCTTCCGCTTCCCGGGTGCCCCACGGAAAACCCTTTTGCTTATCTTTTCCCGTCGTGGGAGTCCTCAGCGACTCCATTGGGTTTACCCCAGGCCAGTGACCCCTCCGTTTGGGGGTCCTGCACACAGAAAGACTCCTTCCACGTTCGCCCGGCTTTTCGGCGATCCCTTTGGGGCTCCCCGGGTTTTGCAACCCAACCCCCTCGCTTGACTGGAAGACGCGAAGCCCTTCGTTGGGGGGTTCGGAGGGCCGGGAATTTTTTTTGGTGGCACCACGCCCGGGTTCCATCGTCCTCCCCGTCGCCCGCAGGTTTTTTACAGGGCCTGCCAGGGGAGTACCTGGATTTTGGAATGTGTTCCGGGAAAGAAACAGGCTGAGAAGTTCCCCCTCATCGGGTATGATGTCCCATAGACCTCCTTCCCCGGGACCACCCCTCCGGGGGGTAGGGCTACCCTTTTCCGTGCCCGAGACCCGGGCCTGTCAGAAACATAAAAAGAATTTGTCAAAAGGATTCATACGCAAATCCCCTCCCCTGCCGGACCGGGCCTTCTTTTTTTCCAGAAAAGAGACGGTTCCTTCCCCCCGGGCATTGATTACAGGGGGTAAACAAGATCACGGTAAGAATGTCCCCTACCCGATATTGAGCTCTTCGACCCCCCTCCGTGGAGCCGGGTCTTCCCCAAATTAGATCTCGGGACCTGAACCTCTAAAATTTGTGGGGGGGAAATGAGTGGAAACCATTCAACACCCCCGGGACGGCATTTCAAATATCCGGATGCTTTTTGGGCGGCAAGCCCCGGCCGTTTTCCAGGATTTTGTCAATGATTTTTTCGGACTTGCGTTACCCGCCATTGTAAGGGCGATTTTTGTTTTTTCCCCTGCCCTTTACAACCCCCCACAGAAAGTACGCCAGGTTACGGCCGCCTGCGGGAAAACCGAGTATGCTAAGTTGGAAAAAGTGCTGCTTTACCAGGCCAGCCTTCCTTTCCTGGGGTACATAGTCTTGATCGAGGGCTTCGATGGACCCTGCGAAACTCTCTGCGATCCGCAGGGCCGCGACCTGTCGGGTTTCCCGGGGATTCAAGTTTTTAGGATTCGCCCAAAATCTACCGGCAGTTTATTCCCCACTTTTCACGTTGGGGGCTCCCACGTGGTCTCACCCGGGAAAAACGCTAATCCAAATTTTTGGGCCCCCCTCTGCGAGGGAAACGTTCTCCCATAAAATCTGCGTTCTCCCCCCACCTATTTTGGTCCGTCCGGGTCCCGGGGGAACCTTTCGCCTTAGTAATCCCTTCCCCGGGGGGGGGGGGGCCAAACCAAAGGGGCCTAAAGGCAAGAAACCCTCCCATTGGGGTTTCTTTTCAAAGACCTTCTCTTCGGAGAACGAAATTATGCCATGGAGATCGGGGCTGTTTGGCCCTAAAACTTTCCCTAGAGGAGTGGCGGCATCTCCTGGGGGAGCCGACATCCCTTTTACGTCTTTACAGACCCAAGAATCTGCAATACCTGCAGACAGCTCAGCGCCAAATCCCGCCCGGCCCGTGGTTTTTTTTTTTTTTCCGTTTTGATTTTAAATCACTTCCCGGCCCGGGAAAAAAGTCAAGGCGGTGCTCTCTCCCGTGCCCGACATTACCGAGAGGAAAACCGTATCTCAGCACATATTTTCCTGAAGACTGGTCCACATGGCTCCTGTGGATCTCCGAACGTTCTTCCGGCGAACCTTTGCCCCGCATCAGGAAGAAATTCTGGGTTGGGGCAAGCTCTTTCTGGGGCCGGTCATCCCGGGGTAAAAAAACCCATCCCCATTCGCGACACTACTGGTGCCAACTCTGCTCCAAGATGCAAGGACTTTGTTCTTTTCCCGTCCATTTTGCCCCAAAAAAAAGGGGTTCCACGCCTAGGGGCCCACAGGTTCCTATCCCTCGCCTGTTCCGGGGGGCTCCATGGACACACATGGGATGGGCTTTCTCACACCTTCCCCCTTCCTCGGGCTCCTTTATCTGGGTGGTCACTGACCGATTTTCAAAAAATGTCCACTTTGTGCCCTGCCTGGTCTCCCTTCGCCCCCAATTGGCGGGCTATTTTTTTCCACACATTTTTTGCCTGCATGGTTTACCCCCCACATCGTCTCCCCATCGGGGGCGCCCAATTTGTCTCTAAATTTTTGGCTGCCCCCTTTTTCCCCGGTTTTCAAATCAAGCTGAATTTTTCCTCCGATTCATCCCCAAACAAACGGGCAGGTGGGGGGGTAAACCAATTTGGGGGAGTACTACGACACTTTGTCTGGGCGCAACAATGGTCCCCAATTTCTTTCTTGGGCCGATTCTCGTAATCACCCGGGAAAACCCCACTCAACTGGCCGCTCTCCATTTCTTTTGGTTACGGGCGCACCCGCGCCCCCCCCTCCCCTTTGGCTTCTGCCTCCCCAGGGGCCCCGCCGTGGACAACCAGGTTTTAAGATATCATGTCATCTGGGGAAGACCCACAAGCCTTACCCAGGTTCAGCCCCATGAAAACCAAGCTGACAAGAGGGGAAAAAACCTTTCCCCCAAAATCCTCCAGGGGAAAAAGTGTGGCTCTTTTCTAGATACATACGACCAAGATCCTACTTTAAAATGGGTCCGCGGTTTCTGGGGCCTTTAAAAGGTACGCGACAACTGAACCCCGGGCCCCATAAATCTGCCCCGCCTCCCCCCCCGGGTTTCAAAAGGCATTTCATGTCTCCCTCCTAAAACCTTTGGGCCTAAAACCGGTTTTTTCCCCAAAGGAGCGCGCCCCTCTTTCCGGGGTTAGAAAAACCCCCGATTCTTTGAAGTGAAGGACATCTTAGATATAGACCTTAAGACTTTGGGAGGGCCCCCGAAGAATCCTGGGAAAAAAAACCGGAGTCCAATATCCTGAAGAGACCTATCCGCAGATTTTTTGGCCTAAAAGAGGGGGGGGACCTAAGGGGGGGGGGGTACGTCACGGTCCTCGCCCTCGGCCCGCGGGGCCCCGGGGCCCCGTGGTCGCCCCCCGGGGGTGTGCCAGGGCCCGGGGGCGACGCGTCCGAAAAGGGCGAGCGGGGGGTCCCGCAGCGCACAGGGAACCACCCGACCTGTTCCCCGTCCCTCCCCGGCCCTTGCTGGCCCAGGGGGCGGGCCCGTTTTCCTAAGGCGCGCGTTCCCGTTCTGAAATTTAAAGGGCCAGGTCCCGTTAATTGGCTAAATTGCCAACCCCTCCTCTATTTTAAAGGGACACTCACTGTCACCTGTGCTGGATCTATTTGCCTCGTGCCTTACAAAGCGTTCCCTAAGTATATTTTCCCTTACCGGTACCAACCCCTTGCTAGTTTCTCGACCCGAACCTCTGCCGCCCGCCCTGACCTTTCCCCCGTCCAGACCACAAAACCATTGCCCTGCCGTCCTCCTGCCCCCTACACTAGATTCTCGGACTACACCTCACCCCGCTGCACCCCGGGGCCCCCGCAGGGAAGTATGCAGGGGGGAGACCCGGGAGCCCATGCCGCACAAGTCCATCCCGCTTTGCGGCGGGCTCTGGTGAAAACCGGGGGCTACTTAGATTCCGTTCCCTGGCGTGGCTTAACTACCATTGCTTGCGGTGGTCCAGCGGATCCACTACCCAGCCGTTACAGGTGCTTTTTGAATAATGAAACCTCTAGTGCTACAACTGTTTTAGTGCTGACTGAGCAGAGTGAGGGGCTTAATGGGCCCTCTTGTTTTTTAATATTAAACCCATTACAAAGGTACACGTTAAGGGCCTCGTTTATAAAAGCTGCCTAGGTCTAAGACTTTCTTTGTTGCCCATAGCAACCAATCACAGCTGCTCCTTTTATTTCATATAGTGCTCTGAAAAATGAAAAGGGTGCTCTGATTGGTTGCTATGGGCAACAAAGAAAGTCTTAGACCTAGACAGTTTTCATACATGTGGCCCCAAGTGTAGGAATGCACAGCGCAGTTTCCAAAACTCCTGTGGCATATCAGCCTAACTCAAATTTTGAGAGCTCATGAAAATCATGCAACCAATCATCAGAATGCCAGTTAGGTGGGAAAAGGCAGTGTATCATTCATTGAATGATGAAGTTCTTTTTTCTTTCTGACTGGCAGGGTGCTAATTGTTCAAATGATTTTCCCCCAATCTTCGTTTAGATCCAACCTAAATCTGAAGCACAACACTAACAAGAAGCTTAATTTTTTTATGTTACTAAAACTATCTTATGTAACTCCTTTCCAACGCATGACGCGGTCATATGACATACAGTTGTTAATGGAGGTTGATGCAGGCTGTTAGAGCCAGTGGCCAGGATAACTCCAATTATGGCAGTTAAACCACTTAGGTGCTGCGGTAAACACGACCTCAGCATCTAAGTAGTTATAAAAACTCTGTGATGCTCTACTCCACTGCACAATCAGCCATCATAACAAGATAGCAAGTGCCAATTGCTATCAGGCCTTCAATATATTACCACTGAGAATAGAGTACATGTGATTCTGTCCCCTGTTTTGATTCTCTTCAGGTAGCCTGGGACGACTAAATGTATAAATATGTAAAAAAGTTTTTGAGTTCTAAAAAAATAAGCCTGATCTACTGTATTTAATGTGGCATTATTTATCCTGCATGGTGATCGCCATTGAAAATACCTACCATTAAAATTGTGTTTTTTGGTCACTTTGCCCCAAATACTGGAATAAAAAGTGATAATTTTCGGACATGTCGCCCTTCTAAAATTAACATTTTGGATTGACTGACAGCACTGTAGTTGTTCTATAATAAAATTAATCCTAAAAATACAACTTGCCTAATAATTGTACACACAATGTAATATAAAAAATGTGAACATACTCTTATATTAATCCTTTCATTGTATTCTTTTTTTTATTCACTCACAAAACACTAATTCATAGGCTATTAAAAAAAGTCAATAACAATTTTTTTTAAACTGGTCTCTGTTTATCTATTGTATACTACTGTTTAGTATTTACACTTGCAACATTGGCCTTTTTATAAAATGAATGAAAATAAAGGGCGACATGTCCGAAAATTGGCATCGCCGCGGCAGTTTTTAGAAAAAAAGGCGCATTACACAAATCGTGTAGCACTGCGTATCATTACTAGTGTACGTAATGCAATACAAAAGAAAAAAAACAAAAAGTACCTAACTACTGACCAACTCAGTACAAATATATTAACAACAACAGTCAGAGAAACCAAATTAATAAAATAATTTTATTTATTACTCAAAAAAGATTAAAATCACCATACAAAAATTCATAAGGTAAAATACGGTAATGGGGATTAACACACACCAAAAGGGTATAACATCAATAACTCATATAAATACAATTAGCCTCCATGATCCATATCCACATGGTGAAATATATGTGAAATATATCGTTATTATAGAAAATTATTTCCAAACACCATTAAATAAATACAAGGATAAATATATTAAAGTGCAAATGTGTGTATCATATATAAACCATAAGTAAACAATAAATAAACCCTTATATACAAGTAATAATGATGTAACAATTAATCTATATTAGATGAAAAAATTGTGCATATTTATATAAAGGATCCTAGGTCTATAGTAGACCCAATAGGCTAGTTTAAATAGAACACCAGTTTAAAATAAGCATAATGCAATATTATTAACCCAATGGTATGTGCCAAATGAGTCTCCCTACGCACGTTTCGCGTGTCAAGCTTCTTCAGGGGATCATAACCATATGACCATAAAAACCACATTATATAGAAGGCCCAACAACCAAACCTAACACACACACCTGTAGTAGTTTCAACGGCACTTCCCGACGCATACCCGCCGGAGTCTGTCGGCGCCAAGGAAAGACGTCACACCAGCACGTGGATATGGATCATGGCAGCTAATTGTATTTATATGAATTATTGATGTAATACACCTTTGGTGTGTGTTAATCCCCATTACCGTATTTTACCTTAATGAATTTTTGTATGGTGATTTTAATCTTTTTTGAGTAATAAATAAAATTTTATTAATTTGGTTTCTCTGACTGTTGTTGTTGATATATTTGTACTGAGTTGGTCAGTGGTTAGTTACTTTTTGTTTTTTTCTTTTGTATTGCATTACATACACTACTAATGATATGCAATGCTCCACGATTTGTGCAATGCGCCTTTTTTTCTAAAAACTGCCGCGGCGATGCCAATTTTCGGACATGTCGCCCTTTATTTTCATTCATTTTAGAGAAAGGCCAATGTTGCAAGTGTAAATACTACACAGTAGTATACAACAGATAAACAGAGACAAGTTTAAAAAAAAATTGTTATTGACTTAATTCTAAAATGTATTTTTATTAGCCTATGAATTAGTGTTTTGTGAGTGAATAAAAAAAAGAATACAAGAAAGGATTAATATAAGAGTATGTTCACATTTTTTATATTACATTGTGATTACAATTATTTAGGCAAGTTTTTGTATTTTTAGGATTAATTTTTATTATAGAACAACTACAGTGTTGTCAGTCAATCCAAAATGTTAATTTTAGAAACCTGAATATTTAAGTAAGTAAAAGTGAGGTTTTGACTTTTTTAGAAGAATCTGTGTGTTCAAAATTATATGTTCAAAACGGCATATTGCAGGCATATGGTGGCGCGTACTGTGTGCGCCACTATACGCTTGCAATACACCTGTTGCTTCAGAAGTACATGCTGGCCAGCGTGTACTTTTGCAGTGCTCCCACTGCCATTCACTTTCCCCAGCACGTAAGTGGCAGGTATTCATAGCTCTCAATGAGAGCTATGAATTACTGTGTTTGAGGGGTGTAATTCAGGTGTATTGCAGCGCAATTACGTTCTGAATTATGCACCTGTGAACATACCCTTAATTTGCAGAATTATTATGCAACTAATTGAAAACGAAAAATGTTTGCAAACGAATAAATAAACAACTTAAAATTTCCAAATAAACATTTCTGATATTTCCAGATAAAAAAAACCATCATTGACAAATATAGGCACCCTTCCTTTCAAGAACAGTTGGAGGCCCCCATGGCACAGGCCCCAAAAAAAACCCGGTTCGGTTTATGCGCCCGGGTATCTGCCCGGTTTTGGGTTTGCCGTGCAAAACGGCCGCAGGGGGCCCAGCTTTTCCCTTGCGATAGCGGAAAAAAAAGCCCACCCCATTCCCATTGACATGTTCAAAATTCCCATTGAAACCGGACGGGAAAAAATGAACAAGTACAATTTTTTTAAAGGGCTGCCGGATTTTTGAAAAACGCTAGGTGGGAAACCCTTTGCAGTGTGGACTGTTTCCCAGGGGTTTTTCCATAGCGGCCCGTGTAATATTTTCCCCGGAAAGGTTTTTCAGAAGGGTTTTGGGAAAAAACCGAAAAAACCGTCTAAAAAAAACGTCCGCAAACCAGTCCCTGGGGGACAGGGCCCTTTGGGATCAAATCATTTTTTTTAATCATTTGGAAATTTTTTGTCCCAGCCCCAAAACCACAGTACCCAAAAGCTTTGGTTAGAGAGGTGCACTGTTTTCCTTCATCATAAATCTTCCATTTAAGAAGTGCCCACTAGCTGGAAAATATACATAAAAATGATGATATTGTTAAAATACTCTCTTGTCTAATAACTGTGTGCATATTGTAATAAAGGTCGTGGGGAAATCTCGGGCAATCATGCCCCCTTTGTGAGCATGTGTATATTGAACTGTATAATAATGCATGCAGCTTTTGAAAAGGTTAAAAAGGGGAAAAAAAGTAAGAAATATTAAAATTGTTACCAATTTTTTTTTAAAAAAATATACAAAAAAGGGATTCAAAACAATTTAAAAATATATCACAAAAAAAAAAAACTTTTTTTTGGCCCTTCAAAAACCCCATTAGCCCATAAATGTAGAAAAAAAATTAATTTAAAAACCGTAACGTATAAGCAAAAAGTAGCAATCTCACTAGAAACAAATAAAATTAGTCAAATTGAAAGTAGTATAATATAATACACATTGGCAGTTTTAGATAAATATGTAACCTGCACACCAGCTCTAGATAAATTTGTGTCTTTCCCAGCAGGCTTAGACACAGGGGGGATTCAGCCCCAACAGGTTTTAGGGTTTCATTTTGCATTGTCCCCAACAGTTGAGATACATATAAGGTTAGGCTATGTTTACACGGCTTAATGCGGGGCGAATTTTCGCCCCGCAAATTTCGCCGTGGGGGGGGGGGGCGGGGGGGGGGGGAGGGTGGGGGGCTTCGGCCGCCCCTTTCTTGCATTCCAGGGGGCGCATATGCGCCGTGGTAATTCACATGTCACTTAAACTCCCCCGCCCGGGGGTTTTGCCCAGGCGGGGGGGAGACGTAATCCATTTGTTCTCTATGAGAACGTGAATTTCCCTTTAAAGAATGGGGGCCCTTTTCAGCCCGTAATTTGCCCCACTTCGGCGCTTTAAATTTTGGGAAACCCAAATAAGGCCCCTATTTAAGCCGGGGGTGAACCCTGGCCCCTTTGATACATCTGTAACCCGCAACCAAACCCCTCAAAATAAATTTGGCTTTTCCGCAGGCTTGGGCAAACTGGCCCTTCCCAAAAACTGGCTTTAGATACATCACATTCCCCCCAAGAGGGTGGGTTTCATCTGCAAAGGGTTAGTAAATCAGCCTCAGACTGGGTATCACGCAACATAGAACAATATATATTCTCCTCAGGTGCCGAGGTGTCCTTGATAGGAGAAGGGGTTACATGGTGGGATTCCATTCTACTAAAATGGGTTCTTAGCAATATATCAGTGGGGATGATATCAGGGATTCCCGCTTCTTTAAAACCTGGTTTGGCCCTCTGTTCAAACACATCTTGGGCAATGTGAACCAGGGGCTTCATTCCACCAACCTCAAGGTTTCTCCAGGAAAACAAAAACCCTTGGGTTTTTATAATCTTGGGGACAGCGAGGGATCCCTATTCAAAGTCCCCCGCTCCTTTTTGGGCATTCAATTGCCCACGTGAAAAAATTGCAAGTTTTTACCACAAATTTTCTTTCTGTCCCCCCCCAAAACCCAAAAGTACGTAGTGGTTTTTCTTTAGGCGGGGGACCCGTTAGAAGGGCACTTTTAAAGCTGGGAAAAGAGCACTTTTTTGCAAATAGAAACTTGCATCATCCCTAATTTGGTGGGCTTGGGGGGTGGGGGAAATTAACAAAAATTTTGGTTTGGCCCCCCGGGAAATAGGAAAGGGGTTTTTTTTAAAACCTTTGGGGTTTTGGTTTTTAAACCCGGGGAAAAGGGGATTGTTTTTTTGGAAAAATCCCCCCAGGGGGGTTTTACCTTTTCCCATTTTCCAAGGGGTTTGAAAGGAAAAATAAGGGGGGTTTTACCATTTACCTTTGGGGGCATCTCTTTTTGTTTTTTTGGTTTAACCCTCCCCAATGAAAAATTGGGGGGGGGGGGTTTTTCTCCCAAACCCTTTTTTGGATTTTAAACTGTCAATTAAAGGTATCCTTTTTGGGACAAACAATGGTTTTCCCCGGTTTTTGTTCCCCCTTCCCCCGGGGTGTTTTTAATCGGATTTCCCCAAAAAACCCTTTAAACCTTTTTTAATTGAACTTCCTCCCCTCCCTCCGCGTGGCGTTTTGGGGCCAAACCCTTTTTTCGGGTTTTTCCATTTTTCCAGCCGGTGTTCTGCAAATAAATTTTGGGTAAATGGCCAAAAAAAGGGGGTTAATATAAATTTCATAAAGTAAAAAAAATTTTCCAGCCAAAAAAATTTTTAAAAAAAAGTGGGCCCCAAAAAAAGTTGGGGAAAAATACTTCGATGCGCCAAGATTTGGAATAGACCCCGATCAAAAATATTTGGGAAAATAGGCTGTAATTTTTTTTCATTAAAAAGGGTGATTTTAAAATTTTTTTGCACCTGGGTTTACCCCTTTGGAATTTACTAAATTTTCCCCTCCCTTTTTTTATAAAATTTGTTTCAAACATAGAACTTCGAGGGTTTAAAAAGAACCCAAAGGTTTAAAATGGAGTTACACTGTATATGAAACAATTTTGAAAATGATTCCCTTTTTAAACCTATTGTCATTTATATGCATATTTTCCATTTCCAACAGGGTGCATAAATTTGAGTGTTTATTGGACTGAAGCATATCAGGTTTATGTGTGTTTGTGCAGTTAGGGAGGGTGTGAACTACGGAGTTCAGCTCCCTATATCAAAGTGTACAAAATCATTGGGTAGCTTGTTTTCTAAAATGGGCCTAAAAAGGAAATTTTAATTCCTAAAAAAATCCCAAAATTTTTTGAAAATCTTTCAGAAGGAGCAGAACCCCTTTTTAAAAAAACTAAGTTTTTGGAAAATGAGTCAAAAGAAATTTTCAGCTGTTTGGTTGCAAATAGTCAACAGGATTGCAAGAAATGTACTGAGAAAAAAAAGACACAACTTAATTGCGAAAGATGTAAGATTAATCATTTGTGAAGTGACCAGAAACCCATATTCCAGATTGTAAAACCCCCCGGGGGGAAAGCTGAAAAAAAACAAATGTTTTAGTTTTTCAAGGAAAATTTGGCCCAAGGAAAAGGGGTTGAAACCCCCCACCACTGAATGAGACACATTGTCAACACTAGGCCAAGAAATATCTGAAGGTTTTATGGAATGATGACGTGAGATCAGATGGATGGGCACGTGGCTGGATCAATAATGGGCATAAACCTCCACTTCGAATCAGATGCCAGAAAATTAGAGTTAAGATACTGCTGTGGACTGGTATTATTAAATATGAGGTAGTTGAATCTTTATGGATTGAAAATGGACTCAAAATCAACTGCTTAACTTATTGACAGTTTTTAGCATTTAGAAGACACTTTCTTCAAGCAGTGGTATAGGATCTTCATCTTCCAATCATGATTATGATTATTATGCAATCAGTAAAAGCTTTAAATATAATAATAAAAATAATAATAATAATGATAGTAATGTTATGGCCCCCTTTCTCACCAAACCTAAACCTTATTGATAACTTGTTGGCCCTACTTAAACTGGAGATTTACGATGAAGGAACACAGTACAGCTCGCTGACCTGTGTCTGGGAGGCTGTGGAAGCTTCTGCACAACAGTAATTGACAGATTCCAGGGATGGAAGGCTTCAGGATATTATTGAAAAGAAGGGAAGCTATAGTGGTCACTGATTTATTTATTATTTATTTTTTTATTTTTTTTTTGGGGGGGAGGAATATCAGAAATGTTTATTTGTAAATTTTGAGTTGTTTGTTTATTATTGTCACTTTAACAGATGAAAATAAACAAGTGAGATGCAATTTTTTCCGTTTTCATTTAGTTGCATAGCAGAGGCGTAACATACAGCTCTTGGGCCCAAGTGCAAAATCTATGGTGGGGCCCCCACCTAACTATGTAGCACCTATAACACTGGTGCTTTCCTATGTTAAAGAGGGCCCTTTGGGCCCCCACACCTACCAGGGCCTGGTAGCGACTGCTACCTCTGCACCCCCTATAGCTACACCCCTATTGCATAGTAATTCTGCACATTAATAGCTGCCTAACAATTATGCACACATAAATATTTTCCTGAGAAAGCCAAAACCTCACCTCTACTTTTCTAAATATTCAGGTTTGAGGTTTATTACATTCTGAAAATGAATATTCAGAAATATAACTTGCCTATGTTATGTGTACACAGTATAGTAAGTTTTTACCCACTTTTTCCAGCAGCTATAAGGGTGACTTCTTATAGTAGACTTGTTGCAGACATTTTTGCAAATGAAAATCATCTCAATGTGGTTGTTTTGGCAGCAAACACATCAATTTCTGCAAGGCCTAATTCAGATAAATGGGAAAGTCTCAGAAATTTCGGCAACACATTTGTTGCATGTGAATTCACACTTACCTTTAAATGTTTGACTTTTGAAAATGACACAAATGCTAACAAAGCATACCAACTCCACATTCCATAGGCATTCAGTTGATTTTCATCTATTAACCAGGTTATCTCAGTTTTATTATGCATTCCTAGAAACAAACACTTACAGTGCAGTTGTGGACTTTATTTTACTTTTTCTGTGTTCCTAGCAAGGCAAACCCAGGGTGACAGAAAGTTCACATTTTAAGCATATTGGCCTCTCCCTTGAAGCAGCTGCCAGTAGTATGAATGATGTGTGCTTTTAGTGATGAGGTCTATAGATTGTAAGGGACCGAGGTGAGAACACCACGGAGCTCTCATTGGAGACCTCCACTTGGATAATGTTCTCGGACAGGTCAAATTAAGTTGTATCAGTTTAATTGCAGACCATTGAGTATTGGTCTTCTTGGAACAAAAGCATTTGTTTTGTAGGCTTCCGTAATGAACTATTTATTTTCATATTATTTAGTGTTACTAAAATTTAGTAAGCTTGCAAGTTTTTGGGCCAAGCAAACCTATGAAGTGCATTTAAAGTACATTCATTTTCCCAGTTGTCGTTTTCCATGTTTTTCATATAAGAGTTTGTGTACTGAGTGAGGCTTTATGCTGCTGACCTGGCAGAAAACATGGGGATGTTAATAAGCCAAACTATGATAAACCTGTTCTGTCTGAAATTAAAGAGTCCCAGGCAAATTTTCTTTTCTCAGAAATAAAATCAGGGCTGTCATTTTGAAGGATACGTTTTAAGGCTTGTGTCTGTGGTATTGTGCACTAAAGTCATTTTGTTGCAGAATTCACAGAAAAAGGAAACCCTCAGGGTTTTTCCCCACCAGGAAACATCTGTTTGGGAATATTTTTGGGTTGGGCAAAAACTAAATAAAATAAAGACTTGTATAAAAAAAGCACTAGTAGTAAGGGTTATTTATATAGAGAGTTTTTTAAAAAACAATTTTTATCTTTTTTTTATTTTTACAGGGGTTTTTTTTTTTTATCACCCATCCCCCTGAAATATCGTTGTTTTTATATTGGCATTTGAATGGTATGTGTGTGTTTTTACAATCCTCCCATCCCCCTGAATATCTTTTTGTATTTTTATTGTCATTTGAATTGGGTGGGTGTGTGAATTTCCCAAGTCCTCAGCCACCCCCCTTTGAAAATATTGTTGAATTATCTTGTGCATTTAAGATATATGTTTGAAGAGGGGAGCATCCCAGCTCTCTGTTCCATAATACCCTGTGTTTTTTTTGGGTTTCAGTTTTTTTACCCCAAAAATCTTATATTGAAGTCTTTTTCTGTGAAGGGCCATTTGAAACCCCCCCAAATTTACGGCACCTGAGTTCCCCAAAAGAAAAGGAATGACCAGCTAAGATTTAACCCCCCTCCCCCCCCCACTGGAAAGCTAGGTAAAACGACCATTGGTCATCAAACACCCAATAGCACTGCAAAAATTTAAAAACGCAAATTTTGCCCGTGATAGTTTGTAAGTGATTTGAAAAATAGGCCCCAAAATGGGCAAAGGGGGCATAAGGGGGCCAGGAGGAAAGGTTTTTTTTGGGTGAGTACCTATTTTTTGAGTCCAAAAACCCCTTTTTCCAAATGTCACATTCTTTTAAAAACCTTGAAACCCAAAATTTCCCTTCAACTGTACCACCAGTTCCCCCCCCGAAAAATTTCAATCCAAATCAGCGCCCCCCCTTTCCCCAAACACCCAAAATAAATCCCCCCACCCTTCCCCTTTTTTAACTACCCCAAACCCTGCTTCCATAGTGCTGCCAAAACGCGCCAAAATTAAACACTTACCCCTCGCGAGCTTTTTATTTCTCCTGTTTCTCGCTGTAGAGACATCCTCCAAAAACCTGGGCCCCTTTCCCTTCCCCTTTACGGGCTTAATCCCACCTCCCCCTTCCCAAAAAAAACCCTTTGCTAACCGCTTGCTTTCCCAAAAACTTCTTTTTTCCTGCCCCTTTTAAAAAATTGTCCCCCCGGAAACGCCCAAAATCTGGGGGAAAACTTTTCTCAAGTGGGTTCGGGGACCTGTTTCTTTTCCTTTCTCTAAACCTGCTGGCCCCCCAAAAGGGAAACTTTTGGCTCCAGCCATCTGAAAAACCACTTCCCTTTCGCCCTCACCTAGGGGCGTCCTACCCCTTCACCCACACCCCGCCCCTTAAAACAGGCGGGGGTGGTGGAGTGGGCATATTTTCCCCTTTCCACACTGCACTTCCCAAAGGTAATTCCCCCGCCCCCCCCTTTCATTTTTCCCCCCTCCTTTAAAAGCCCACACCTTTAGACTCTTTCGGGGCCTTTTTTTAAATCAGAGTCGCGTTGGGGTTTTGACCCCCCAGCTCACTTCCCCCCATTTTCTGGATCTTTTTTGCTGCCTGGCCCCCTTTAAAATTTCCTCTCTTCTGAAATCCCCCTCATCTTTGGGTGATTTCAACATCCCCATTGATGCCCCCAAATCTCCTTCGTCCTCCAGTTTCTTTCACTAACCTCTTCTTTTTGGCATCTTGCATTTTACAGACTCTCCCCCCCCAAAAGGGATGGGCACCTTTTTTAAATCTGGTCTTCGTCGTCTTTCATCAATTTCTAACCCACAAATTCTCCTTATGCTCTTTGGGAAAAAAACCCTTTAACTTTTTTTTACTTTTAAAAAAATTCTCAGCCTTTCTGGAAACCCCCCCCCCCCAATGCCCCAAACCCCCCCCCCCCCCCCACCCCCCACCCCCCCCCCCCCCCCCGAAAAATACCCCCCCCCCGCTCCATTAACCCCCGGGAACTCTTTAGACACCCCCAATTCCTCACTACCCCCCAATTTCTCCTCCCCCCTCCTCTCCTGTCCGACCGGGTTTGTCAAAAAACTTAAAAAGAAAATTTTTCAAAACCCAACCCTGGACTATTGGAAAACCCGCTCCCCAACCCCGGGCCCCCACCAAGTAGACGCCGGAAACCCTTTTCCCACACCCCTCAGACTCCCCTTTCTGCAGTGATTTTTTTCAGGGGTTGGCTGGTGTCTGTGGAGAAAGCCCAAAGCTATGCAGACTTTCCACTAAAAATTTTCTTTGCTAAAGGAACTTCCCAAACACTCCCCTTCCCCACTCCCGCCAAACAAAAATATTTCACCTCCCTAAACCTTATACAAACAACCCCAAAAGGGTGTTTGACATTTTCCACCCCCTTCTCAGGCCCTAAAGCTCGGGCCCCCCGGGTCACGACCTCTTGCTGAAACCTGGTCACTAAACTTCAAAGACAAAAGGGACAGTACCCGGCATAAAAACCCTAAATCAAAAACCCCAAGCAGCACCCCCTTCCTGTCCCCCCTGCACATCCTCTAGTTGCTTCACTCTTGACCCAAACAAAGAAGAATACCCCAGGCTTCTCCTTCTGCTCGTCCCCCCCAACCGGGCTCTGAAACCCCCAATTCCCTCCCCCCTTCTCCAGTCTTTTTTCCTCCACTGCCCTTTCCTCCCCTCATACAATCTGAAACCCTCTCCCCGACTGGGATTTTTCCATCCCCCTTTTAAACAGGTTTCTATAACCCCCTTACAAAAAAAGCCCTCTGGACCCTTCCAAACCTGCCAACTACCGACTATTCAAAAACCCTTCCCTTCATCTCTAAACTAAAGGGAACGTTTGGGGTCCACTCTCGCCAAAACCCGCTATCTCTTTGCTAACCCCTTTTCTCGATCCTTTTCCCCAAC
Organism: Phyllomedusa bahiana; assembly: GCA_025379985.1. Lineage (NCBI taxonomy): Eukaryota > Metazoa > Chordata > Amphibia > Anura > Hylidae > Phyllomedusa > Phyllomedusa bahiana. Next base: position 119,670 of record JAODAL010005675.1, on the reverse strand, counting down.
CCAAGGTTTTTTTCGCCCCCTATACCCCCAGGGAAAACTGCTTAGTTAAAGTCTCTAATGACCCCAAAATTGTTTAAAATCCCAAGGCCCAAAATACCTTTGGGTTTGGGTTCTTCGGAAATCTTTTGCACCCTTTTGACACTGTTGTTTCACCATCTTCCCCTCAGCTGCCCCAACCATTGGGCTCCGGGAAAACAGCTCTTGTTTTGGGTTCTCTTCCTACCTCGCAACCGCTCCTTCAGTGTATCATTTGCAGGTTCTACTTCTTCTCCTCCCCCTCTTGCTGTTGGGGTCCCTAAGGGTCGGTTTTTGGGCCCCTTCCCCTTCTCAATCTATACAGCCCCAAAATTTGGCCCAAAACCCCAGTTTGATTTGGCTTCCAGTTTCCATCTCAATGCTGAAGACACCAAATTATACACCCTTCTCGAAAACCTTTAACCCCCCGCCCCGCTACCCGAACTCCATGACTGTTCCCCCCCCGGGCCGCTGTCTTTGACAAAAATGTCCTCTTTCTATCTCCAACTTAAAAACCCCACTAAAAATGAAATTCTTGTTTTTCCCCCCTCTACTTAACCAACCCCCCTCTGCTATTTCTTTTCTGTGTGTGGCATCACCATAAAAACCCCAGGAGAGGCCCGCTGTCTTGGGGTTAAAAAAGGAAAACCCGAATGTCCTTCAAACCCCTATATCCAAATTTCCCTTTCCCGCTCCTTTCCCCCCTCCCCCCAAGAACCCTCCCCCAGAAAACCGTCCCCTTTTCTCGATGTGGAAAAAGCTCAAATTACTGCTCTTATTTTTCTTTCTTGTCCCCCCCCCCCCCCCCCCAACCCCCCCATGTAACTCCCCTTTATCGGCTCTTTCCTTTTTTTCCCGAAAAAATCCCCCCCTCTCCAATCTGCCCGAAGCAAACAGCCAGGTTGTTTTTTCTTTTTCCCGGGCCCCTATACTTGCCTTTCCCTGGGTCCCCCCTTTGCTGCACTGGTTGCCCCTCTAGTACAGAATACAGCATAAAATAATTACCCTTTTATCCATAAAGCCCTTTCCCCGGTGCTGCAACCCCCCCTCCATCCCCTCCCCCATCTCTTTCTACCCCCCGACCCGCTCTCTCCCCATTTTTGGAACATCCTACCCGTATCTTTAGGCCCAAATCCAGCCTTCGAAATTTTTTAAAAAGTGTCCCGAAAAAACATCTTCTTTTTGGCAAAGGGTACCATGATTTCCCCAATTGCAAACCCTACCTTTTTACACACACTTATCTTTTCACTCCCCTTTCCTAGGGCCCCTCAGAGGCCCCTTATCTGTTTTAGAATTACCTTTTCATTTCATGTTTGGGATGTTCACCACCCAAATTTTTTTTTTAAACCACCCCCTATTTATAAAACATGGCTTGGCCATTGTAAATTTAACCAAATTCTCCCCCTTTGTCCCCCCAACACCCGATGATTGGGAAGCTTTTTGCGAGCAGGGGGCCCCCACACCTTGTGCCTTTACCTGTAAGTAGCTTTTACCCTTTTTAAAAGTCTGCTTTTGTCTGTTAAAATTTTACCCTCTACATTGTAAAGTGCTGCGGATTATTATTAATTTTTTATTTTATTTTCCCGGGTTATTGGGGCCATTAAAGGGGAACTTTTCACATAGGTTAAAGCCCCTCTTGTGAGGACCCGCACTGCAAATGGAAAAGACCTGGGTTTCCAGCACTGGTCCCTAAATTTTGTAAGATTGGGAGCAGTTTTCAAAAATAATTTAATGCTCAAATCTGGGCCCTTTTCAGCCAAAAAAATGTCCCGGGTTATTCATGAACAGGTTTTTTGGCCCCACCCACTAAAATTATTTTACATGTTTTTTACTTTTTTCAAAGTAATTTGGTTTTTCAAATTGAGGTGGGGGGGGGCTACCTCAGGTGGGGCCCGGGGGATGAAAAAAACCGGGGCTTTTTTTCATGTTCTTTTCTTGCTAAATTGCAGTTTTTTTCCCTTTAAAAAGATTTTTATAAAAAATTTTATCGAGATAAAAAAACAAAATAAAAGTTTAATCATATCATATAACATTTAAAAAATCAAAGGGATGGTAACAAAATAACCCGTAACCCCCAAAAGCATTAGAAAAACCCCTAATAAAACATGAAAAAACCCCGGTCTTAAAATATCTAGTAACATTTATGTCTAAATTTTAAAAAACATCATGGGCAATCACAAGACACCCACAAAGGGGGAAAAATAAAAAGCATCCCCGGAGGTCCGCGGGCCCTGCAGTCACTTAGTCAAAGGATTAGCCTAGAAGTGTTGGGAACAGGTGAACACACACCATTAATTCCCCTGCATGCCTGTCAATCAAAATTTAAAACTGGCAGCATTCTGCATAAGGCTATGTTCACACGGCTTAAAAAAGGGGCGTATTTCGTCCGAATTTCGCGCCGTAGTGCGCAAATTTGGGGGAAACGTCCCAGTCATTACGGGAATTCCCCAATTCTCAAAGAAACTATGGTTACGTCACCACTCCCTGCTCGGGGAATCCGCCGTGGGGGCAAATAATGACATGTGGGAATTTTCCAGCGGCGTATACGCGTGCCCGGTAAAGAAAAAACCCAAGGGCCGGCGAGGGCTGGGCCCCCCCCTCCCGCCCCCCCCCCCAAAACCCGGGGTAATTGCGGGGGGTAATTTACGCCCCCAAATAACCCGTGTGAACAAAAGCCCAATGCAACAAAGGTTTTTATAAACAAGTTTAAAAAGTTGTCAACTATTTTTATAACTGGCCCAAACAATTACAAATGTTACAAAAAGGGAAAGGTTTTTTTTATCGTTTAAACCCCAAGGGGGGGAACCCCCCCCCCCACCCCCCCCCCCCCCCCCCCCCCCCCCCCCCCCCCCCCCCCCCCCCCCCCCCCCCCCGGCCCCCCCCAGAACCCACCCAGATCCTGTTTGTAACAATTTTTTTTTGGGTTTTTTGAACCCTCAGGTTGTGTAAAACCCTCCTCTGTAAGCCCCCCCCAAACATGATCTTTTGAGTATCAAATATTAAAGAAAATTCCCCATATGTGCAAAAAACGTGGTACCCCCCTTTCCCCTTTTTTTCACGGAGTAAAGGTTTTTCTTAATTTGGTTTTAATAGAGGGTATAGTCACCTATATAATACCCAAACCCACGTCTGCACCATAGGGGCATACACAAAAAAAATTGACCTTAAAAAACTTTTAAAAACCCTTAAATCCCGTTTTGATTTTTCCCAATTTCAAAAGTACCAAAGTGTTTTGCATAAAATTTTCAAAAAAGATGGTTTTCCTTTTAGGTGTGTTGTTTAACCAAATTTTTTTGGGCTCTGGGAATTTTGCCTCTTTTTTCCAATTCATCACGTATTTTTTCTGCATCTCCTGAAAGGGAAAAGTTGGGGGTTTAAAAAAAGCCCCCCTTTTAAAATAAATCAGTTTCCCATACAAAAAAGATGCCAATGCTTTTTTCAAAATAGAGCGACTAATCTGGGCATATCGGTATATTGAAATGATAGCACAAAACGCTCCTCCTTATTAAGGGCTACGTTTTTTTTCAAATGAAATGTCATCAATTTAACAGCTTTTGAAAAGGCTTCTGAAATATGTTCCTCATATTCTCTTGCTTTAAGGCTATGTTCACACGGCTTAAAATGGGTCGTATTTCGGTCCGTAATTACGCGCCGAAGTGCGCAAATTACGGGCTGAAAACGGCCCATTCATTACGGTAATCCACAGTTCTCATAGAGAACTATGGATTACGTCTCCTCTCCCTGCTCGGCGAATCCGCCGGGCGGGGAGATAATTGACAGGTCACTTTCTAGCGGCGTATGCGCGCTGCTAGTAATGATTGTCTGTGGGCCGGCGAAGTGCCGGCCCCCCGCTCCCTCCCCCGCTCCCGCCCTGCCTCTGGCCACACGGCGTAATTACGTCCCGCACTTAAGCCGTGTGAACCTAGCCTTAGTCTCCCCATAAGTTCCACTGATTGTTCTAGAAAATCACTGTAATTTATATTATTTCTCTTTAATCGCAGAAATTGCCCATATGGCAATTATTTTCAGTTTTACTGTTTTTAGTTTATAGCTGTATAACCATAGAGGATGGTGGGGTCACTATGACTCCTTGGTACTGTTTTTGTAATGGCATGTTGTGCTCCTCTGTTCTCAATGCTTTCATCATATTCCGGAAGAACGTTCCACAATTGGCACAAAATTGGAAAGAAGTGAGTTATTGTTTGGTCAATCAACCGGCATTGGATCTGATTGTTCCATTCGTTCATCACAGACTATCCATTCAACAAACCCCTATAACTGTGAGAAGTGCAATCCAATCATGTGGGATACAACAACAATTTTACAAAGTAATCCAGTTGCAGGGATGAGATGCAGGTGTTTCTTGTGCCCATGAGTAAGTTTGAACATATTGCAGCGTTTGTGAGAACTTTTTCTATAGGGACCACAGCAACTTGATGTGTATTAAGTGTAAAGAGTAAAGAACAAAAGTTGATAATAAACGGTAGTTTACTGCAGATAATTCTAAATGTGAAAATTGTACATATATATTACTCCACACATGACCATGTTTGATGTAAATGTCAATTTTTCACCTAAAAGATCCTGACATTGAAATAACATCAAAGGACATCTGAAGGGGTGTATTTCATTATTTAAGTACATCCTGACCAAAATACATGTATAGAAATACAAAATCTGGTGGTGAGGCCATATTGGTACTATAAGTGATTTTCTTTTCATGGTATCTGTGAGGAAGAATTCACTTTACTTCATCCCCCATTCTAGTCAGATATCACAGATGGCCCCCAGCCCAGGACAAGCTCAATTTACACAGTATTCAAGCCCATTGTAAATGCCTTTCTGTAGGAAGCCACCACAGCATGGGGTCAACCCATGAAAGGACCCTCATGCACTCAATTAGCTCAGACCCCCAGCTTCAAAGATTTGAACCAAAAGGCACCTAGCCGGGTCGTCTCCGATATTTCATATCGATTTATAGGCGATCCGCTCATAACTGGTGCATGGCGAGTTCATATCTGAAAATATGGAACTCCCCGCCCACACAGCCACCATTTCCAGGTTTCTGGGGCGCAGGGGGACCGAGATATCCAGAACCGGACCTACGGAGCCCATAAGATAGGCGTGTCTGATATCCGGGCGTCGTGTAGGCCCAGCCGGTTCTGATGGTGCTACCGGCTCGGTTCTGTGCCAATGCCCTGCCGTGTTATAGTCCATTTTTGTGTTTGTATCAGAAACTGCATGACCTGAGTGGGAGGAGTTCATAGACCGTCCCAGGGGTGTGTGGGGGCGTGTAAGGGGGCTGCCATGTGGGCTGTCCCCTCACAGATATAAGCAGGAGCCCAGGTGGGCTCTACCGTTGATCCGGGAGGGGGGGTACCTAAGAGCATTTCCAGGAGCATCCATACACAGCAGCCAGGCCACATAAGCCCCCCATGTGAGCCCAGAACCAAGCCAACCAAAAGGTAACTTGACCATTTTAACTGCCTTTTGTCTGAACCCATACTTGTATGTGCACCTCTGACTTACCTGTATATTATTATCCTTTTATATATATTTGTCTAGTGTGCCCTCCAAAGCTAATTAAATCTATAAACTTTAATCTGAGTTAGTCTGTCTTGATCATTGGCCTCACACGCCTAGTACTCGGTCTATAATATATAGCTACCCCAAGGCTGGTTTCGGCCTTGTTATAAGTCGGTCACGGACCGGTCTTATAACTAAACTAGAAACTGGTGGCAGCCGTTCAGGGTTCTGGATGAGGAAAGTGTTCCCTCGTCCTCCCTGGTTCTCCCTGGGCCCGTGTGGACAGGGGTTTACAGTGGAACAGTATATGGCTGACCTTATGCACCCCTAGGGGGGCCGTGCAACGTTGAGATACACCCCAAGTCAGGCCGTCGTCCCTCGAGTGGGCCGGCGGACTAGGCTGTTTTCATCACATATTTGATTACTGTGTAAATTGAGCTTGTCCTGGGCTGGGGGCCATCTGTGATATCTGACTAGAATGGGGGATGAAGTAAAGTGAATTCTTCCTCACAGTACCAGATAAGGGTTAACCTTAAAGGGGTGTTACAGCATTTAGACAAAACGCTTGAAATGGGACTGCAGGGTCAAAAAACAGTGCAACAGTATAACACTAATCTTACATCTAAAACAAGTATAATTGACATATTTTGTCAACTGCTGTACCCTATGTGTTCCCTCTCCTTGCAGCAAATGTGGGTACAGACAGTTCCCATTATGCATTGCTGACATCTATTCTAAGCTGTCCTTCTCACCTCTATCACCTTGGCTGTTAAAGAAGAAGTCTCCACTGTCTTGTGTAATTCATATTATGCTCCCTTATTGCTGAGCCCTCACATTAGTTCATAGTTACATCTTCTCCCCCATCCCCTGCTGCTTCATAAATACACAGCTGACCTTTTTAGTACTGGCATTGAGCATCCCTAACCAGGTTGAAACTGAATTACAGGTCATATCCATTGGCAACAAGTTATAAATATCACTTTTTTAGCCAGTAATTAGTGGGTGGATGTGTCGGAAACTACTGAAAATATTTAATTACTATATACTTAAGAGTTTTACTTGGTACTGAACACTTTTAATAGGAGTCAAGTTTTGTATACTGGAATACTCCTTTTATTATAGGAGCATAGAAGAATATGCTACATTATATTTCACAGGTTCATGGCCTGGTACAATTTTTATGCTTGTAATATTTCTCAATCCAACCATAGTTAAAAATATTAGGGTCATTCAATGTTCTAGGGCTTGTGACACATATGAAAATTGATCCAAAAAGAATTGATTAAATTAGACTGTCCAACACTAGACAAGATAGAACCAACATACGGAAACATTTAAATACGGGACTGCGCACAAACTGGCACAGCCCTGTTCTCTAGATTTATAATCAGGCACACTCCAAAATTAGGTGCATAACGGTCGCCCACGGCACTTTATAATGTGTCTGAGATCAGAGGGCGTACTAGAGGCATATTGTTCTACATATTTATGACAGGAGGATGACAAAACTGGGCACATTACTACTGGAACAGGTAGACCAAGTTAGAAGTGGTTTTCCTGAGCCTGATTTGTCGTTCCCTACTTGGATTGTTGTCCTGTACATTCTAATAGTTTAAAGGGTAGGTGGTTTCTGCCATTGTAAATATGAAGGAGTCAAAGCCGATTTTTTAATTCATGCCTCACCCATTATTACCTCGGTAACATTTCTTAATCCAACTTTGGTTAAAATTTTAGGGCCATTACATATTCTAGGGCTTGTTACACAAATGAAAAATGTTCCAAAAAGCATTGATCAATTTAGGTTGTCCTACACTAGAACAAAGCAGTGAAAAACAAAGTGCTACTGCTATGCAAAAATTCCCGACTTGGATTGTTGCCCTGTTCTGATAGTTTAAAGGGTAAGCTGTTGTTTGCCTTTGTAAATATAAGACCCATTAAATAAGACCTCTATCAAACCATGCCAAACCAGGTTCACAGGAGGCAGCCAGGTTCACACATTGCAGCTGCCGCATGCAGACAAAGGCAAAACCACGTGTTGGCAAATCAGATTTTTTAATTGTGCTAGCTACTTGCCAACATACGTGGCCATGGTTTTGACCACATACAGATAAACCTGGCCTAACACATTAGTTTACACCAACATTAGGTATCATTATGAATATTTATCTGAGGGACATTATTTTTATGATCAACTACAACCAATGACAAAAATGATGGAATCCCTGCTCCTTGAGTATGTTCAATTAGGTTTTTTGCTTTGTGCAAACACACGCATCTCAGACACAAAACAGCAGATTAAGAGTTGACATATTTTTTCAAGAGAAAAAAATATGTAATCATCAACAAATTTTCAAATTTTTGCTTTTTGCTCTTCTTTGTGCTTTTATGAAAGACTGACTTCTTTGAGCCACAAATTTAACTAATAATGAAAAAACATTTTTTACATACCTGTGCACTGATTTTTGAGAATCCTGAATCCATAATGTGATTTGTTTTTTTCAGTCTTTCTAAATGAATGGGCTGATACAGCCTTATTCACTAACATTGTATTGGATTACGAGATTCCTTATCAAGTATGCAGTGTGTGAATCCACCCTTCAGCATCCTTCATTGTGGCTTATTTTTTTGCCTGGTAAAAAATGTCTCGATTTTCGAGCATTTATTTTTTTTTTTTGGGTGTCTCTAAAGGCATTTTTTATGGAAACAACACAAGATACAATATAGTCATCAAAGCCTTATGGCTTACTTCTGTTGGTTGTGCTATTAATGAGACAACTTTGCCTGGTATCTCATCTCTGTAAATGTGCAAGTGCATTTGGGCTGGATTTCTTTAAAGGAGTTTAATGAGAAGTGACGTGCAAGCAATAACAATTAGAGATAACATAAAGTGAGATACTTTTTAAATTAAGCAATATAATATAACATGTCACGGAATTACATATCAGTTTACAAATAGCCAAAATTGAATAAGCACACAGTAGCAACCAACCGTGAAACAGTAGTGTGGATAGAATGCCTGAAGACACAAATCAGAATGCACACATAGAACGCTAATAAGTGTATGATTTACAACCCATTAGGCGTGTACTTCTTTATGATAACTTTAAGGCCTATAAAGATCTTTTTTGTGATCAATCAATCTTAGTTCACAAGCACAACTGAAATTTACACGTCTAATAACTTCTGCTAAAGAAGGTGCTCTATATTTCTTACAATTTTGAGCTGTTCTAACAGCCATAAGCATTTGAAAAAATATTGTCCTATGGGGAGAAGGAGTAACAGAGGGACCTATGTCCAAAATGGGCAGTTCACGTGTTAAAGTAAAGGAGAGGACAGGAATTTCAAGAACTAAAAGTGAGAGTCCCGAAATTTCTTAATAATCACACAACCCCCCAAAAAATGTAGCATCATTCCCTGTTGCCCACATCTCTTCCAACGTAAATTAGAAGAACCCACGTACCTATGTGATAGTTTAGTAGGGGGCAAATACTGCTGTACTTGAATTTTGTGCATAGTTTCTCTGTGGTTTATGCATTTAGAGAGTTTAGAAGGAAAAAAATGGGCTTTATTCCATTGATCTAAGAAGAAATTGTGGTTTAATTCTGGTTCTCATTTAGTCATGGTGGGGAATTTTTCTGGTGTCTCTCCCAAAAAGGATCATGGTGTACATTAAGGATAGGCATTTCTCGTAGCATTTTTTACTTAAAAAGAAAGTGATGAAAATCGGAGTAGCTAGTGATGAATTGAGGCCATTGGATATTTTGTATCCGGTGTCTGAATTGGAAAAACATAGATTTAGGAATATGAAAAGTGTCGGACAACTCAGTAAAGGAACATAGTACTTGGTGATTGAATAATTTATCAACTGTGACTATATTATATTTCTCTCAGGTCTCGAAGGAGAAATTTACTCTCCCAACAACTGAAAGAAGTTAGTGAGATGCCATTCTTTTGGACATGAATCCACTTATTAGAGATGACGTGGGAGGACCTTAGTTTAAATAAGTTGGCTAAAGATTGTAGCGTAGTGGGAATAATGGGTGTGCCTTGTAATGAGAAAATAAGAGATTAACTGAACCACGTATAAAGGAAGTAGATTCAAGCTGGGTCCAAGCAGCTGATTCAGATTGGCGCCACAAGTAAAGAGCTTGTTCGAAAAGAAAGGCAACATTATAGGTAGCTAAATTAGAAACTGCAAGACCAATGTAAAGTGGTAAAGCAAATTACTCTTAATCATAGGCCCATTACCATTTCATAAAAATTTTGAAAACAGATTTTGGATTTTTTGGCTTAAATTTTTAACTTGATGGCATATGTCTTTTTTCAACCGTACTAACTATGTAACTATGTAAAGGGATTGGGAGCAAGTAGGGAATGACTCTACACATGTAAATAAGTTTGAAAACACTTAGGGCGATATGTATGATCGGGAGTTGCGCCTGTTTTCTGGCGAAAACTGCGGCTCACCGATTCGAATCCTCTGTCGGACGCAGAGATGCGATGTTAGGCACAAGCTTCGCCACTTTCGGCTGTGCCTAACATGACGGGGCATGCAGTGGGCGCGGTGTGGGCGTTCTGGGGCGGGACGCGTCACTTTCGAATAGTCCGAGGCATGTATGATCGCGGGTCGGCAAAGTGCGGCGCATTGCAGCGCTCAAAAGCTCCGACAGGCAGACCTAGTTGAATGTGGTCTAAATGAGCCGGAGGAGGTGAAGTGAAGCGAGAACGTAATGGAATAGGGAAAAATGTGCTCTAGGTCGACTGTTACAACAGTACACAGCTTTCAGCTCCGTGAGGCATGGAGTATGATTCAAAAACTCGTTTTTATTAAGTGTAAAACATTCTCAGAAAAAGAGCTCAAACCTTCTAAAAAGATACATAAATAAAAATCACTAACAACGTGTTTGTCGCCGTCACGGCGCTACATCAGGAATTGCGATATAGAAAATTGCCGGGAAATACAGTAATTCAAATTCTGTAAGCTCTTCTCATTGGTCGGCATAAACCAGCCAATCAGAATAGGAGCGACAGTGACCCATTATAACCTATGGAGAAGTGTTGACAATTCAAATGATAAGGCGGGACAGTTCAAAATACAGTAAAAAGGCAGAAAAGAGCTTATTGGTTGAACTGGCGGGGCCTTGGCTATGCCAGCCAATCAGAACGCGAGCTACTTTGTCCCATTGTAGTCAATGGAGAGATCCGGGCAATGAAATCTCGGCTCTTAGCGCCGTGCGGCATGGAGTATGATTAAGAAAATCCTTTTTATTAGGTGTAAAATATTATCTGAAAAGAGCTAAAACCTTCTATAAACATAAATCAATCAAATCCCTAACAACGCATTTGTCGCCGTCACCAGCGCTACATCAGGAATTGGGATATTGTAAATTGCCGGGAAATACAGTAATTCAAATTCTGTAAGCTCTTGTCATTGGTCGGCAGAAACCACCCAATCAGAATAGGAGCGACAGTGAACCATTATAACCTATGGAGTAGTGTTGACCAATCAAATGAAAAGGCGGGACAGTTCAAAATACAGTAAAAAAGGCAGAAAAGAGCTGATTGGTTGAGCCCAGGCGGCAGATATGAATCCACCAATCATATGTAGTGCGTCTATTTTGAGTGGAGCAAGAAGGGCGCGATAGAAGGGCGCCCTGAAAGTTACTACTGTCTATGGGAAATATTCTAGTACTGTGATTGGTTGGGGGGAAGAGGGGCTCGTCCTGCTTAGCCAATCAGTGGGTGAGCTACTTATCTCATAGAGTTCTATGGGGAAAAGAAATGCAGAGCAAGCTCTGTTTGTGATTGGCTAAGTTAAAAGAGGCGCGGTTATTTGGGCCAATGGGAGAGCGAGCGACGCTCTTATGGGTTTTCTAATGCAATCTATAATAAAACTGTACATGGCAGAAATCAAATGATAATGCTCACGAAGTTGTACCGATGTGTATATAAAATGAACAAGCATCTGGGGGTAACGAAAATAAACAAATAAAAAGGAATTCAATTAATTCATTTTTATTTCTTTATTTTCGTTAGCCAATGATCAATAATATGGGGCTAACGAAAATAAAGAAATAAAAATGAATTAATTGAATTCATTTTTATTAGTTTATTTTCGTTACCCCCATATTATTGTTCAGAATTTGAATTACTGTATTTTCCGGCAATTTACAATATCCCAATTCCTGATGTAGCGCCAGTAACGGCGACAAACGCGTTGTTAGTGATTTGATTTATGTATGCTTATAAAAGGTTTTAGCTCTTGTTTAGATAATATTTTACACCTAATAAAAACGATTTTTTTAATCATACTCCATGCCGCACGGAGCTGATAGCCGAGATTTCATTGCCCCGATCTCTCCATTGACTACAATGGGACAAACTAGCTCGCGCTCTGATTGGCTGGGATAGCCAAGCCCCCGCTAGTTCAACCAATCAGCTCCTTTCTGCCTTTTTTACTGTATTTTGAACTGTCCCACCTTATTATTGGTCAATACGTCTCCATAGGTTATAATGGGTCACTGTCGCTCCTATTCTGATTGGCTGGTTTATGCCGACCAATGAGAAGCGCTTACAGAATTTGAATTACTGTATTTCCCGGCAAATTTCTATATCCAAATTCCTGATGTTGCGCCGTTATTGATTTTTTGTAAGTGATTTTTTAATGTATTTTTTAGAAGGTTTGAGCTTTTTCAGATAATGTTTTACACCTAATAAAACAATTTTTTTGATTCATACTCATGCCTCACGGAGCTGAGATTTATTTTTTGAGCGATCTTATATATTTTCACTTTAATCTTTAATGATCCACTTTTTCACTACATTTAATCGCTTTTTGACGGCTTTATTCATTCATTCATTTGAAAGGCAACTCTTTTTGCTCTTCACTAACATGTTTAATGATTTCTCGCTGTTTTCCAGCCTGTCTCTAATCGGAATACATGTTAGACACAGTCCCGCACTGCGCCTCACACACTGGCGAGGCGCAGGGAAATTTTCATCGCATGTATGAGCGCACCTCCTCGGGTGGTGAATCTTAGGCGCAGTCCCGCACTGCGCCTCACACTCTGGCGAGGCACGGTGGACTTTACACCACATGTATGAGCGCACCTCAGGCGCCGACATACAAGAGGCGCAGCTTTCGCTTGAAATCGGGCGAAAACGTGCGCTTCCACGCGTCGAGATTCATACATGTCGCCCTTATTCTTGCAGTTCAGGATACATTAAAGGACATTAGGGATTTTATTTTGGATTCTAGTATTGTAAAAATATGATTATAGTTTTCATTTAATGTCTGGGTGCGGGAAAGAGAGACTTTAATACCGAGGTAGTTGACTTAGTGGTTAGCCCTATTAAATCTAAAAGAGCTTAGTTTGGCTTTTTGAATAAAGACATGGTTTATAGGGAATAAGACTGTCTTGGACTTATTTAACTTATAAAAGGAAATGTTAGAGGACTGACCCAACATTTTAAAAATTTCTAAATTGAGTAGTAGGGATTAGAGACCATAAGCATCACGTCATTTGCATACAGACTGATCTTATATTTAACACGATTAAATTAGTTTGTCCTGATATGCTGTTCCAGGGGCTTCATACAGAGGACAAAAATGAAAGGGGAAAAAGGGCAACCTTGACAGGTTCCATTTGAAATGTCAAATGGAGCAGACAAAAAAGGCAAAAGCGAAAACCTGTGCAGAGGTAGGGTATATAAGGCCATAATAGCATCTAATAGGAAACCTGACAAACAAGCCACATCTGAGGTGGAGGAGCTAGCAATTTGAAGCAGATCCAACAGCTGTTTAGTCGCATCCCTACATTACTTACCTTGAATAAAACCTATGTGGTCATGGGTGGATTAAAGCATGTCACTATAATTTTAACATAAAGTTTGATATTATTATTTAACAAGGAAATGGGTGTATAGTTAGAGAGCTGATTAAGTTATTTGACAGGATTTGGAATAGTGGTAATAATAGCTGCACTGCAAGTAGATCTTTCAAAGGTTTTTTTTTTTTACTGGAAACTACTTGATAAGAAAGATGTGTTAAATGTGGAGAGAAAATGTCTGAAAAAATCTAGCGATACTCGTTTGAGAGCCCATCTGGCCCAGGAGCCTTGTTCACTTAATTACTACGGACCACCTTTTGGATTTCGGCTAGGGAGCAAGGCCTTTTTAAGTCTTATAATTGAGAATGCTCCAACATAGAGAGGTTTATGGATTTTCAAAAAAGATTTTTGTCAAGTGTCAGTAGGGTGTGGGGGGGGGGAGTTTTCACTGGATTATAGATGATAAAGGTTGGAGTAATAATTTGCAAAACTGTTTGCAATGTCCTTAAGGTTAATAATTTTGGTACCGCTAGGTGATGAGAGGTGCGAAATTACAGTTCTGGCATGTTGCAGTTTGACTTTCTGTGCTATCTTTCTGGGTCTGTCCTCTTGCAGATAAAATTGCCATTTCATTTTGGCTAAATTGAATTAATATATCGCCAGATAGAATGGGAGGCATGAAGTCAGGTTTCTATACACATATCAATAGGGTTGTGATCAGACCACAAAATGTGAACAATTTGCTAAGTACAGTTTTGTCTATTATGAAAAAATCTGTGCAGGAATAGACATTTTTAGACGAGGAGAAAAAGGTGTAATCTCTCTCAGATATGTGCAGATACCACCAGATGTCATGTAACGCTTTTACCAATAAAATCAAATGGAGATCTTGTACAGACTTGTTTCTCACTCTAGACTAGTCCAATTCCTTACATACAGAGTTGAAGTCTCCAACCGAGTCCCCCTGTCTTACACGCTTTGCTAAATTAATAACCTAAAGGTATATATTTTTCATTAGGAGCATAGAGAGAAGTTAATGTATAGATTCTGGAATTAATTGCACATATTAATTCCAGAATCAATTATAGACTGGATAAGGTAAAATTAAATTGATTTCTTAATTAAAATCGCTACAACTGCCCTCTTTTTTAAAGAATGAGCTTAAAAGACATGAGGAAAATTTCTTTTTTTTCCAGCTATGGTAGTCATTGGGGGTCAGATGTGTCTCTTGGAGACAGATTATATCAGCCCATGACTTGAGCACATCCCTCCAAAGCAAAGAGCATTTAAAGGGCAAATTTAACCCCCTCACATTATGAGTGAAAAATTTAATCGACATCGTTTAAGATCAAATAAATCACAATGAGCCATCTTAACATCATTTGAGCATCACACACGCCTGTAGAGAAGAAACGTGCAATTAAAGATAAGAAGACAGTATCCACAATTGTGGAGCTAAACTGGAACTGAAAGCAAACAGTAAGAGCAGAAAACATATAAGGCAACCTCATTCCTAAAAAAGGAAAAATCCTGCCTTGAGCCTGAAGGAAAGAACAACTGTAAGTAAAGCAAACTGAGAGAGACACCTCCAAAAAGCTCTGAAAGTAATCAAAAGCTCAGAGGATACATGAACGCCTCTAGTCCATTAGTCTTGACTTTGAATGTTTAGTCTTGTCTGAACATAAAGGGGTCATCAACTTGGAGCGAATTACCTTTTTCCAAACTGGACTGGATTTTCCTGAGGGCAGAATGTTCCAATTCATGTTTCTTCAAGGGAGTTACTAATAAACTGGGTGTCATCTCTGATGATGATTAATTTTACAGGAAAACCCCACCTGGATTGGATTTCTTTTTTACCTAAAATTTGCAAAATTTGCAGTACTCTTTCCTCTTCAGCATGGTTGCTGCTGAGAAGTCAGAGAATATAGATATTGTGTGGCCTCCCATCTAGCCCTCTTGCGCCCCTTCAAACCATCCTTACTCTGCTGCCCGTCTCATCCACCTATCTCCTTGCTACTCCTTTGCCTCTCCACTCTGCCAATCTCTTCACTGGCTACCGATTGCCTAACAAATTAATTTCAAGTTACTATACATAACATTCAAGGCTCTCCATATCCACTGCCCTCCATACATCTCTGCCTTAATCTTCAGATATCTCCCCTAATGCAATCTCCACTCCTCACAGGACCTTCTTCTCTGCTCTCCTCAGCTCCTCACACAACCATTTTCAAGACTTCCCCTCATGCTTCCCACATACTCTGGAACTCACTGCCCCAACACATCAGACTCTCCTTCACTTTCATCAGCTTCAAAAGCAATCTGAAAACTCATCTCGTCAGGGTTGCCTACAATAACCCCGCTGCCACTGTGCTACACAAACATGTCTGTCACTCACCTTCTGTCTATTTCCTGCTCCCTTGTAGATTATAAGCCTTCGCAGGCAGGGTCCTCTGTCCCTCTGTACCTGTTGTTAGTCATTTGTCGTTACCATTGTACTTGCTTGACATATGTTATGTATGTCAACTCCCTCCCCACCGCCATTGAATATACAGCTCCCTGGAATCAATGGCACTTTAAAATAACAATATTGCCTCAAAACATTCAGGAAGAGTGTCCACTTCACAGATAGCTTGTAGAAATTCTTCTTTTACATAACAAAAATGAATTCTTGCAATACTTTGAGAGTTTGCAAATTCTGTCATTGCATTCTCAAAGACTCTAAAGATTGAATATCTTGTCTCAAATCAAACATCATCTGCTTTATGTCGAATCACAGGGTGGAGGGAAAAGAGGAGAACATTTGTAGGAGTGATGACACTGTTAGAGGTTGGGATTCCAAGGAATCATGTTGGTCTAGGTCTGATTCCGCCCATGAGGAGGGAGTGAAAGAGAGCGAATAAAATTGTAGACCTCTTTTTCTTGTTGAGGAATTGCTTTGTGAAGATGAAGAAAAGTACTCTGGGAGCTTTATCAGCTTGTTTTTTACATTTTTCTTCAAGGGTCCCCATTTCTTTAACCCCTTAACGACCACGCATCGTCTTTTGGTGTCAGCTGGTGCTGTATTTTGGCATCGCTGCAGACTTCGGGGTTTGCGGCGCGAGGCGCCGCAGCTGCACTTGGATCGGGGCTGTACTACACAGCCCTGATCCCAGAGCATCTCCTGCAAGCACCAGGTTGCAGAGGAAACCTCCGCAACCCGCTGCTTTAACCCTTTGATTGCGGCAGTGCGTTACCGCAGGGCAATTAAAGGGTTTCCCCTGCTCTGTCAGGTGATCGGAACACCCGGTGACCCGATAGAGCCCGGGGAACGGCTGCACAGTCAGCCCTGGGCACCTAGAGTGGCCCTAGAGCTGTCTGTGTATGAAGCCAGTGACCAGGAAACACTGTGTGCTGCCCTGATCACTGCCTGTGTCAGACTGACACAGATTTTAATGTTTTATGCATATGAATATGCTAATACATTACTAAATGTTAAAAAATAAAAATGTAAAACAATTATCCCTTCATGGTATTAAAAAAAAAGTAAAAAAGACAAAAAGTGTAAAAAACATGAATAAAAAATAAATAGAATAAAAATAAATATTTAATAAAAAATAATTGTGCATACATTACACACACAAAAAAAAATCCTACACATATTAGGTATCCACACAACTGTAATAACCTGTAGAATTAATCTAACAAGTTATTAAGTGTGAAATGTGAATGGTGTAAAAAAAAAAATGTAAACAAAAAAAAATTAAAAAAAAATCTGCAATTTAAACTATTCCCCCATAAATTCTTGTCTCGAATAAAATTAGGCCTCATATAACTGCGTCATTGAAAAAATAAAAAAGTTACAACTGTTGAAATGCAAGGAGGCAAAAACTAAAAAGATTTTCTGGTCATTAACTACTTTTCAGGCCTGGGGTTTAAGGGGTTAAAGAGTTAGAAGTGTTTTTGACACTCGGTGAGATGAATAACGTGAGGTAAAATGGAGAAAAAATATAGAAAAATTATGCAGAACTTCTTGCGGTAGTTGTGGTGATATTGATCGCTACGTGGTAAGCAGTAGAGAAGAAAGAAACCCCAGACCTCTTAGAGAAGGATAGAAGGATCTGTTAAGTTTCTTATAGTGTATAACTGTGTATTTTTTATGAGAATGTAACTAGAACAGACCTACACACTGCAAAAAACACAGCTCAGAATGGTATGTGCAAAGCTGAATTCAAGTGAAGAGGTTAAAAGTCCCAGTTAAAGTTTTGCCAGTGCAGAAGTATGGATTGGATGTATGTAGGCTGCAGCCTAGTAGTAAGAAATGGAGAGGACACCATCCACTTCAAAATGCTATAGATTGAGAGACACTGTTCTCTGTAGCAGAAAGTACAAGGAATAATAATACTGAAATGATGTCCACCGGTATAAGAGGGTTCTTAAGAAGGTCTCCGTATGGCATCCACATGTAGCTGAGCTAGGCCTCAGAGAAAGCGTGTTTAGGCCGCAAATGAAATTAAGCCTGAATAGCCCCTGGGAGTCTAGAAACAACTAATATTACCGGGTGATGAGTCCCTAATGTTAGCTACGAAGCTGCCAGTATGTACTGATAGGCAACAGTTAACCTGCTTTGTCAGTAACCAATGGCGTGACTTGGACCTAGGCCACAGTGGCGCTGTGCTAAAGACTCAGGTGAAACCTTTTTAACCCGGACACTGCAACTCAGAAGGGAGGCTGGAAATTTTGGGTGCAGATGACGGGAGCAGCCAAGGATTGATAAAGGACAAGAGCGAGCTGTTATAAAATTAGGCACCCGTTCAAATATGGTAAGTATCAGATAAGATAGTGATTATAACTGCCATCACTTGAAAACTGCCTGGAACACCGGCAGGATAGAGAGGAATCCGATATGCAGCTGAACTGCTGGTACGGGAGATACCACAATGGTGTACTTACTGTCCATTGCCAGCAAGGCAATTGACGCAGTAACTGATATGAGGCGGCTGAAGGCAGAGGTAGGTCGCAGAGTCACTTTGTTCATGCCATTGGTGGTGAAGTGCCCAGGGTGTACTGGTTGTCACGGGGAGATTTTCTTAGCCCAAACACCACGACTCGATATGTTGGCTAGCAGATGGCGGGACCAGCCGAGGATCAGTGATGGACCGAAACCGGATAGAAATAGCAGCAGTCACTCGCTTAATCGAATATGGTAGTATTTATAACTGTCTGAAGCACCATTTGATGCAATCACTGCAAACAAGTGATTTCTGTAACTCTAAATGAGACTTCTGCACCTGTCCACAGGTACAGTTGTGCTCAAAAGTTTACATACCCCAGCAAAATTTTTGCTTTCTCGACTTTTTTTCAGAGAATATGAATGATAACACAAATACTTTTTTCCACTAATGGTTAGTGGTTGGGTGAATTTTTCAATTTATCGTAGGCTTAGATACTGGTTGCAGTTTTAGCAGCGGCATATGCAGGTCCCCACCTGCTAAATACCCATTCATGATTATGCAATTATGCCATCTGCTCATAGGATATCTTTATCCAATAATATTTATTTAATATATATTAGGCAATAACACAAAGAGTGTAATGTTGCAACTTCTTAAAAGAGAAAGTCTTAATGACACTATGTCAAAACCTGCAATCCATGATACAGTCCTGGGTTCCGAGCCCCGAGTCCAGATGGAATCATGCGGACGCCGGTATCTCGTGCTTTTGGCGTCTCTCAAAGCATCTCAGAGCTGACCTGCCGACAGCTGGCTGTTGATTCGTCCGCGCACCTCTCACGCGGTCACGCGACGTTTCGGGGGTCACGCCCCCTTTCTCGAGCGACAGGGGCGTGACCCCCGAAACGTCGCGTGACTGCGTGAGAGGTGCACGGACGAATCAACAGCCAGCTGTCGGCAGGTCAGCTCTGAGATGCTTTGAGAGACACCGAAAGCACGAGATACCGGCGTCCGCATGATTCCATCTGGACTCGGGGCTCGGAACCCAGGACTGTATCATGGATTGCAGGTTTTGACATAGTGTCATTAAGACTTTCTCTTTTAAGAAGTTGCAACATTACACTCAATGTGTTATTGCCTAATATATATTAAATAAATATTATTGGATAAAGATATCCTATGAGCAGATGGCATAATTGCATAATCGTGAATAGTAGTTGGGTGAAGCCATTTATTGTCAAACTACTGTTTTCTCTTTTTAAATCATAATGACAACCAAAAACATCCAAATGACCTTGATCAAAAGTTCACATATCCTGGTGATTTTGCCCTAACATGCACAAAAGTTGACTCAAATGGGTTTGAATGGTAACTAAAGGTAATATCCTCACCTGTGACCTGTTTGCTTGTAGTCAGTGTGTGTGTGCATAAAAGCTGAGTGAGTTTCTGGGATCCAGACAGACTATTGCATCTTTCATCCAGCAAATGACGTTTCTGGATTGTGAGTCATGGGGAAATCAAAAGGATTATCAACGGATCTACGGGAAACGGTAGTTGAACTGTATAAAACAGGAAATGGATCCAAAAAGATATCCAATGAATTGATAATGTCAGTCAGCAGTGTTCAAACTGTGATTAACAAATGGAAAATCAGGGGCTCTGTAAAAACCAAACCACAGTCTGGTAGACCAACAAAATTTTCGTCCACAACTGACAGGAAACTTGCTCGGGATGCAAAGAAAAACCCACAAATAACATCAGTTGAAATACAGGACTCTCTGAAAACTAGCGGTGTGACTGTTACAAGATGCACAATAAGGAGGCACTTGAAAAAAAATGGGCTGCATGGTAGAGTCCCCGAAGAAAGCCATTACTGTGCAAATGCCACAAAGTATCTAGCATACAATACACCAAACAGCTCAGAGACGAGCCTCAGAACTTCTGGAACAAGTTAGTTTGGAGTGATGAGACCAAAATCTAACTTTTTGGCCAAAACCATAAACATTACATTTGGAGAGGTGTCAATAAGGCCTGTGATGAAAGGAACACCATTCCTACTGTAAAGCACTGAGGTGGATCACTGATGTTTTGGGGATGTGGGAGATACAAAGGCATAGAAAACTTGATCAAAGTTGAAGGAAATGAATGCAGCACGTTATCAGCAAATACTGGAGGCAAATTTGCATTCATCTGCCTATAAGCTGCGCATATGACGTATTTAGACGTTCCAATGTGACAACGATTCAAAACACAAGTCGACCTGTCATTGGCTACAGCAGAACAAAGTGAAGGTTCTGGAGTGGCCATCTCAGTCCCCTGACCTCAATATCATTGAGCCACTTTGGGGAGATCTCAAGCGTGCAGTTCATGCAAGACAGCCCAGGAATTTACAGGAACTAGAGGCTTTTTGCCAAGAAGAATGGGCAGAGCCTCATCCACAACTACCACAAAAGACTTCAAGCTGTCATTAATGTTAGAGGGGGCAATACACGGTATTAATAACTGGGGTATGTGAACTTTTGATCAGGGTCATTTGGATATTTTTGGTTGTCATTATGATTTAAAAAGAGAAAACGCAGTAGTGGTATAAGCCACACCAGGGAGCAGAATCTAAGTAGGTACTGATGTTCACCAGAGCCCCCGCAAGGCAGGCTGGGCTTGCTGCGGCGGGGGTCCTAGGAGGCCGCTACCCCTGACATGACTTTCTTGCGGTGGCAGCCGAGGTGTAGTGTAGTACAGAATCGTCAGGCAAACCAGTAGTCGGGAACAGACAAGAGGGTCAGGATAGGCGGCACTGATTTGTGTTTGAGGGACAGAGGCAACAGGACGGTACACGGTATAGCAATGGAACAACTTAGAAACGCTTTCTCAGTAGGCACGAGGCACTAAAGATCCATCAGGGAACTAAGGGAAGTGTCCCGAATGTATAAGGTCAGCTGGCGGTAATAACCAATTATTGGCATGCTGGCCCTTTAAATCTCAGAGCGTCGGTGCACACGCCCTAGAGAGCAGGAGTGCACACACTGCTTGGCAGAGGAGCAGGAGTGCATGTAGGTAAGTTGTTGCTGACAGTACGAGCGCACCCGCAGCTTGACATGCAGACCACAGCACCACTCGTCCCCAGCAGCGTAAAGGGAGAAGGGACACAAGTGTGCCTGTGGCCCGACATGCAGGTTGTAGGGCGGCTCGTTACATTATTATTACTTTTGTCAGTTTCAAGTTATATCAGTGACCATTGTGGCCTTTTCTTTAACAGAAGGGTATCAACAACTTTGTCTGTATTTTCACAATGTTTTAATTCTGTATTTAAACAAAAACTTTTTTTTCTGAAAATGTAACAAATGTGGAAGAAAAATACAATGGAGCAGACTTATCAATACTGTCTAACACTTAGACAGTGTAACGTTAGACTAGACAGTTTTAAAATGCACCACATTTTTCTTAGTGTTAATAAATTTGGTGTAATTTTAAGTTGTCTAACTTTACACCTTCTATTGGTTGGTTCTATTTCTTATGCCACTAATTCCTCCAAAATTTAGGTGCATTTTTTTTTGCCGAACGACTTCCACGCTAGGCCATTTCCTCTTTCTGTGAAGCCACACCTCTTTTTTTTTTTACAAAAGACACTCCCCTTTTTGTCATATGTGGTGCAAAAGTGTCTAAAACATTCTAAAACACCTAGTAAATGTGGCGAAAATCATGTACACCATTATTTTTGCTGCAAATTGCGCCAGAATTCTGCATCAGTTTTCTAATACATTTTAAAAGTTGGGAAACCCTTAGGCTAAATTCATGTGAGGTGTATCTATGGTGGATTTTCCATCTAGATTTTTTTGCAGCCAAATCCACATCACTTTATTGCTGCACATTAAAAATCAGAACCACAGGTCAATTTTCATGCTGTGTTTCGTGTTGACACCAGATTACACTGTGGATTTGATACCTGCAAAATCTGGACAGAAAATTTACAGCTTAACCATCCCATGTGTGCATACACTTTGGAATTTTTGCCACAGGTTTTCACTTTCTTTTATAAGATATTTTCAATGAATATATAATTTTATTAAAAGTGACATATTACTTCCTTTTTTTTGTATTAGCAAGATTCTTTGTTCTTTAAACCACGATTAATTCCAGCTAAAGACAATGAGAGTTTTTTTTTATTATGTGAATTTTAACTCAGAATCTGGAATCTACCCCAAAAATTTTCACAGGTAAACAAAGCCTTAATGTGCAGTTGGCTTGCAAATTATAATAGCACCAAAGTTATCTTAAGGGAGATGGCAGAACTGTGTTAGGGAAAATATGTTCATCTAGGAACATTCCTTTTTTTACTTAAGCAGGTTTTCCCATATCATGTTGGCACAAGTAACTAAACATTTTAACCAAATACATTTCTTTTATGACTTTGATTCATGTTAAAAAGCAGGTTATCTATATTTCTCGTTTACAAATGGTTTTCTAGGTTGCCAACCACCTCGGTACTACTAGGATTGCAGTATATTTTTCACCCTGCCTCCCAAAAACGGATTTAAAGGCGATCAAAAACTGTTGTCCATCAAAAAATAGTACCAATGAAAATATCAACACATCCTGCAAGAACCAAGCCCCCACATGGCTCCATACACAGAAAAATAAAAAAGTTATGACAATGAAAAATCTTTTTATATATATATATATATATATATATATATATATATATATATATATATATATATATATATATATATATATATATATATATATATCGTAATTGCAGGGCGTATTACGGGCTTACTGCAGTGCAATTGCGTGCCAAAATACACGCATTTACGCCATGTGAACATACTGTTATTTGTTTTATGTGTACTAAATTCTTCATTTTTCAGTATTATTCGTGTATTACATATCTGTAACACGTAACTTATAGAGGTGAATAGGGCAGTACTGTACATCCAGTTGCCTCTGTAAGAAAGTCTATAGAGCAGAGTTCCTCAGCTATAGTCATCAAGGTCACCAGCAGGTCATGTCTTCAGGATATTCCATAGAAAGCCTTACAATAGTTATAACATGTGCCGTTAATGAGATTCTAAAAACACGACCTGCTGGTGGGCATTGAGGAATGAAGTTTGGTGGAACACTGTTGTGTGGTTGTTATCATATACTATTATACTATATCCCTCAGTAAAATATTTACATTAAATTGTCCTGCACAGCAATATGAGCTTCTTTGGCCCTACCTTGTGCAAGAGGTTTTAGAACTTTCTTTTTTCTAATTTAAGGCGCAATGGCATATATTATCTAGCATGGCACCTCTTTTTAAATTTAAATTATTATTTTTACAGCATTATTATCATTAAATTACTACGATGTATGTATGATAATATGTCTGTGTGTTACATAGTACGGTTGAAAAAAGAAATGTATCCATCAAGTTCAACCAAGAGTGGGGAAAATGTTGGTGAAGGGAGAGAGACAAGGACTTCAAGCCCAACCTCACCACTGGTTAATGCCCTAAAACCCACAAGGCAAGAACCAATCTGCTCCAGTGGAGACCCTATCTCTGACCCCAGAGCCTCCACCAGCCAGGATCCAGAATTTTACATAGCTACATACACATTCATATTCGGTAGGTATCTAAGCCTTTCTTGAAACTCTCTATAATTCCTGCTGTGACCAGCTCCTCAGGCAGGCTATTCCACAGATTCACAGTTCTTAAAGTTAAGAACGCCCTTCTCCTCTGTAGATTGAATCCTTTTTTCTCTAGTTGAAGGGAATGTCCCCTTGTCTTTTGAGGGGGCTTCACTTGAAATAATTTTTCCCAATACTTTTTGTAGGGACCAATTATATATTTATATAAATTAATCATGTCCCCCCGAAGCCATCTTTTCTCAAGACTAAATAAGTTCAATTCTACTAACCTCTCCTTATAACTAAGATGCTCCATTCCCCTTATAAGTTTTGATTGCTCGTCTTTGTATTCTCTTTAGCTCCATTACATATTTTCTATAAACTGAGGCCCAGAACTGAACAGCATATTCTAAGTGAGGTCGCACCAATGCTTTGTACAGTGGTAGAATTACATCCTTATCCCGCGAGTCCAAGCCTCTTTTAACACACACCAATATCCTACTTGCCTTAGAGGCAGCTGATTGACACTGCATGCTTATCTGTAGTCTATGATCTACAAGAACACCCAGATCTTTCTCAACAAGCGATTCTCCAAGTTTTTCTCCCCCTAGGAAATATGATGCCTGTAGATTATTTCTACCCAGATGCAGAACCTTACATTTATCCACATTGAACCTCATTTGCCAAGTGGATGCCCAAGCACAGTGTGTCCAGGTCTGCTTGCAATTTATGAGCATCTTCCATTGATTGCACTACCCTGCATAGCTTGGTGTCATCTGCAAAAATCGAAACCGTGCTATTGATCCCCTCCACTATATCATTAATAAATACATAGAATAAAAGAGGACCCACTACTGAGCCCTGCGGCACACCACTCATAATTGGAGACCACTCAGAGTAGGAGTCATTTACCACCACTCTCTGAGTACGATCTAACAGCCAGTTTTTAATCCAATTACACACTGTTATCTCTAACCCAATGGATTCTAATTTACCCAACAAATGCTCATGAGAGACAGTGTCAAATGCCTTTGCAAAGTCTAAAAACACAATATCCACAGCCGCCCCGCTCTCCAGACTTCTACTTACCTCTTCATAAAAACAGATCAGATTGGTCTGACAGCTTCTGTCCTTAGTAAATCCATGCTGGCAATCACTAATAATATTGTATTTGTCCACATATTCCTGTATATAGTCCCTTTATGAGCTCTTCAGACATTCTTCCCACAAGAGATGTTAAACTTATTGGTCTATAATTACCTGGGCAGGACTTGGAGCCTTTTTTGAAGATGGGAATTACATTTGCCTTGCGCCAGTTTCCTGGCACTATACCAGTCACCAGGGAATCTCTAAATATCATGTACAGGGGCACAGAGATAACCGAGCTGAGCTCTTTAAGAACTCTTGGGTAAGCTATCAGGGCCTGAAGCCTTGTTCTCATTCAGTTTATTTAACTTGACTTTGACTTTTTCTACACTGAGCCAATTAATTATAGCAGATGATTCATTAATCCATACTAAACCATATAAAATGTACTTCTAAGGGGTTGTTTTGTGTTGTACATAAGGGATCAAAATTGTGCAAAGCTTTAACATGCCTAGGGAGAAATGTATGAAAATTGTCTAGGTCTGAGACTTTCTTTGTTGCCCATAGCAACCAATCAGAGCTCCCCTTTTATTTCATATAGTGTTGGGGCGCTCTGAAAGGAGCGCACTGATTGGTCTTAGACATCTGACGGTTTTAGACCTAGACAGTTTTCACACAGGAGGCCCCTAGTGTATTATATTGTATAGTCTATATTGCATAATAGTCATCACAATATATGTGATTTTGCATACAAAGGGTTTAACTGGGAGTAGCTTTATAGAGTGATCTAAAATTACAATTTTTGTTTTCAGAAGACTAATCATAATTTAATAATGAAGATTGTAGCATTCAACAATGAGGTAGGAAGCATGCAGGCTTTCCTACTTCATTGTTGCATGCTGCATTCTTTATTATCTAAAATAATCTTTAGGTCATTTTGCAATTGCATCTGTCTGGTAAAGGTACTATTTGGGCTAGGTTCGAACTTCAAATTTTGGTGCAGTTTGGAGACATACCAAAACTGAAGTGAAAACTTGCAGCAAATTTAGATGTAACTGCAATTTGAGAATCTTATTAACTTTTATGTTATATCTAGAGACTGATTCCAGGCCATACCTCCTTGTAATGGTAGGCTTACCGCAACCACAAGTCTGATCCTCTGGACCACCGCAAGTGATGGCATAAGCCACGCCACAAGTGGAGTCTAAGTAGGCCCTGTATTCACTGGAGCCTGCCGCAAGGCAGGTTGGACTTGCTGTGGTGGAACACTAGCAGGTTGCTACCCCTGACGCGACTTGTTTACGGTGGCAGCCGAGGTGTAGCGTGGTACAAAATCGTGAAGCAGGCTCGAGTTGGGGACAAGCAGGAAGGTTAGGACAGGTGACAAAGCTTCGTGGTAGAGGGACAGAAGCAACAGGACGGTACACAGAATAAAAAGAACAGACGTAAGGAATACTTTCTCGCAAGGCACAAGGCACTATTGATCCGACAAAGGAAGAGAGAAGGAGGCAGAGCCAAATAGGGTCAGCGTCCGCCGATGACCAATAACCAATGCGCTGGCTCTTTAAATCTAGCAGTGCTGCCGCGCGCGCCGCCACTGCATTGGGCGCGCGCGGCAGCACTGCTAGAAGAGGTGAATATATGGAGCTGGAATCAGCTCAGGGGGTGCGCCCACGACCCGGCAAGCAGGTCATGACGCCACCTGACACAAGGGATACGAATGTACCAGCAACCCCCAACAGGGGCAGCGGGCACATTCGTAACACTCCTATAGTCCAAGATGAAAAAAAAGCTATCCATACACACAAGGAGGTGTATAAAACCGTTTTTCCTATAGGCGTCTTTCATTTCTAGGAAGGAATGGTCAGGCATGTCGAATTTTAGCATGACAATCCATTGGTCCAGCAGAATAAAAACTACTGCAGGAAGTGCCCTTCTCAAGACTGGTGGGCTCCAACAATCAGGAAGTGATGAAATATCCTGTGAATGTGCTTTATGATACTGGAATACTCTATTAAACACGAATCAATGGATACATTAAAGGCGCTTTCTTACCACATTGATTAGGTTTAAATATGTAGGGAAAGATAAATAAAGACTATTATCAAATACATTGCTGTTTTGATCACTTTGTTAAGGAGATAGAAGATACTTTTTTTCCTGCATGGTTACTGACCATGTCTCTCTGCTCTCATTGCTCCAGTTGCCTTGTCCGACTTTCGTGATGTCACTCCATGCTGAATTTTATCAATAGCACAGGAGCTTGTCTATCTAAGTTGATGACAAGCTTTAACCCTTTAGCATTCTGTAGCCTTGTGCACTACAGTTTATAGATCTTCTGCACTCATGTCATTGTAACCGGCTCAGTTAGGAACAGCAGAGCTGATATGCTAATAACTACTTTAGACAGCCCACATTCTGACTAGGAAGAAGAGTCTAAAATTGCCTATGCCTCTGAGAAACAGCATGGTGAGACAATTCCTTTAACTTTTCTTTTTTTTTTCATATGTACGTTCTGACAAATAAAAAAAATCATAAACTTAAAGCTAAAATACACTCAGACACACTGAGGGAAGCAGGATGGTCATTTCAATAAATAGCTCACCATCTAGGCCATTCTCACTAAACTGTTGGTAGATGTTTGGAGCAGTGGTTATGTAAGGGCATGCACATGTGCCGACCAGGCTTTGGACGGCCCAGGCAGATCTGTAGTAGAGAGAACCATTTGATAAACTGACAAGCACCAACAGCTCCCACAGTTTCTTTGTCCGCCATCCAGACACAGGACACACCTTTATTACACACCCAGTCTTTCCCAGGCCGTTTCCAGATGCTTAGCAAAGGGAAATTTGGGGCCGCATGTATGAAAACTTTCTAGCTCTATGACTATCGTTGCCCATAACAACCAATCAGAGCTCCCCTTTCATTTCATATAGTGCTCTGAAAAAATGAAAGGGGAGATTGGTTGCTATGGGCAAAAAAGAAAGTCTTAGACCTAGATCATTTTCATGCATGAGGCCCTTGGTGTCACTGCACCCATTACGTGGCCTGCCATTGACAACCATCCACAGTTGCCTTTGTTTGTAGTGGTGTTGTGAATGAAAAAACTGCTGAGGCCTGGAACTGTGTTGTTTTTAGCAATATATTCAGGTTCTATTTTGATTCCAGCAACAGACAAGTTGAAATATGGAGGCCTCGTAATGAACCCTTCGCTTTTGCTTTTGCACTGCAGTGACACACTGTCCCAATGATGATGATCTTGATCCTGAGCCATCACATACAACGCTTGGTCACACCTATTAATAGTATGAGGGAAACTCGCATCTCAGGATGTGTGCAGGACTACTGTAAAGGTTGGATTATGTCATTTTGTGATCCAATCCTGTTACAATTGTTGTCTCCTCCAAATCATATGAATTTGCAGTTTATAGCTCGAGCTAGAGAGAATACAGTCCACTCTGGTTAGATTGGAAAGCAGTTCTGCTTTATTATATACCTTTTGATACGCATGAAATCATATGATTACGTATTACTTTGTTACTGGCTAAATAGCTGTTACTAGAGTAATTATAATGAGAAACCACAGAATCAGGATATATGGAAATATATAACGGTTTCTTTCTGAGTTTGCGCAGTATAACATAGCACAGTCTGTTAGAAACACAGTTCCTTTTATGGTCTTGTTTATTATGTCCAGATAGGTCTAGTTTCTGGGTGTTGTCCTGCTTGATGCGCCATCTAGTCTGGTGCTGTATTAAGCTGGCATAGCAGACTATAGTGAATTCATATATTTTCCCTGCGTCATCTAAAAGAGGAAGTATCTTTGGAGGCCTTATCTTGCTTGAAGCGGATACATCCGTTTCCAAGCGCATAATATCTGATTTCATTCGTTACGGATTATAACAGAGAATAGTTGTGCACACAATATATGAACAGTTTGATATGAGATTAATGATTAGTAGTAATAAAACAGATTTTAATGGTTTTTTTTTCTTTCACTGGGTCCTTCACTTGACACTACCGGTGGCCACATCTGTAGCCTCTTATGGGTAGGACTTCTAACTGACTTTTTTCAGCAGGATAAATAGTTGAGCTCTCTGATCAGTCACGTCTTCTGCTTCATCGAATAGATGGACCTTGGCATGTCACGCAAGAAACATCAGAAAACAAACACCATCCATCCATTGCTGTAGAGCACAAATTAGTGGTGACTTCATTGTGAACTGGGGAATGTTTTTGTTTTCTCGGGGCCCTTTTTAATCCATGGGGGAAGGCTTTTGTCTTCCCCTGAATATTCCGCATGAAAAAGGGACAGGTCACAGGCAAAAAGTCCAATAGGGTTTGAAAGAGCATGACTAATACTTCCAAATACTACAATGCCCCTTAAATTACCTGATTTGGGCCCCAAAAGGGCATTGTATGCCCACTGATTTTTTGTTTTCACTCTATGGATCCTCCCCCACACAACCTTCAACAGCTGTCGGATACACTGTCAGCATACCTTAAGATACCTGTGATAACCTACTAGGACCTTATTGAGTACTCAAACCGTTAGCTGTTGTCCTATGCAAAAATGGTTATTGGGGACATTACTGGTTGGTCAAAAAAGTGACTAAATTTTTTGTATATCATCTTTACATTCATACATATCAAATTTCATTTGATTCCATCATCTCCTTTTTGGTTGTTTTTTTTTCTTATCAATGAGTGTATTTAGAAATGGCGCCACAAAAACACTGCAACTTGTGCCTCAAAAAACTAGAACTCATACAGCTAATTCAAAAAAAAAAATATGATCCTGCTTCATAGGAAATTGTCCATCTACTGAGGAATTGTATGACTGGACTCATCCCTCAAGGGGAGCTTTGTGTTGTTTTGTATTGATGCATGTGTATTATTTCTGAAATGTTGAACTAATTTTGTTAAAAAAAAATTGAAATGTTGTTCAGAGTTGTACATTCACTTTAAGGACAAAATTGGTTTCATCCATAAGGAGTAAAGCATGTTTTAAAGTTTTGATTAGATGGAGTAGTGGATGGATCTTTATTCCTCTCCTTCTTTTATATTGAATGCAGTCAGATAAAGCTAATACACATATAAAAACCAGGAAATTATATTGAACTTGAAATGCAGATCTCTAAATTACATTTCTTTGAAAGTTCAAGTGTAACATTATTATTTCAATACTTTTTATATAAAACATGGCTTCTATTTTCA
Source organism: Phyllomedusa bahiana (assembly GCA_025379985.1). Taxonomy (NCBI): domain Eukaryota; kingdom Metazoa; phylum Chordata; class Amphibia; order Anura; family Hylidae; genus Phyllomedusa; species Phyllomedusa bahiana. The sequence goes on along the minus strand of JAODAL010005675.1, from coordinate 89,459 downwards.
AGCAGACTTATTTAATGAATGAATCATGCACCAGCAACCAATTTTATAAATATCACGACAAAAGACAAATAAATAAGGAAAGCACAGTAGCCACTTGACATTTGAAGAAATATGTTTTGGATCAGTGTCTGTAAAAAAAAGTATATATATCTACATATATCTACAATATATATTGTGGGAATTAGCTTCGAAATGTAGAAACAAATATTTGAATCAAACACAAGGGGTTTTTTAAAATTCGACAGGGGTTTAAAAAAGGAAAAAAAAAAAGGGCAACGGAGGCTTCACAAGCCCTTTGATTTTAAAGCTATGTTCAACGGCTAAATTGGGAAAGCATTTCGCGGAACTTCACGGGGTGCGCACTCAAAAACGAGCGAAAAAGCGCCCCAGTCACTAGGTAATCACAATTTTCAAGAGAAAATTTTGGATACGCCTCCTCCCCCGGGGGGTTTCAAAACGTCATATTGTAGGGGGGAGATAAATGACATGCAACTGCCGCCGCAAGCAATGCATGTTTTGGGGGCGGCGGGCTCTGGGCCCCCCCCGCCCCCCGAGAGTACGCGCCGGGCGACTCCCTAATTACTCCGGTGAAAATACCTTCACAAAAAATGCTTAAAAAGGGGGTTTTCTCGCTACAATGTTTGGGTTTTAATTAAAAGATCTTTAAAAAAAAAGCACTTTGCAATTTATGTTCATTACAATTTTCCCACTGATTTTGGTTAGCCCTGGGAGTAGGGAGCATCAGCTTTCAAATTTCTATAGAGCCCCACCTGTTGATCCTTATCTTATGGCTGTCAGGCTGATGATCATCGCCTTTTAGCAGGGCGGGGGCAGAGAGCCCCTCCGGCCAGAAGGGTTCTGTAGTGGAGGGAGGGGAGGGGGCTCTGGTTCTTTTTCCATGTTCCTGGATTAACCCTTTTGTGCCCGCTTCCTCCTGCTCTCTAAAAAGATGTGACAGCAGTAACCCGTGTGTTCTATAATCTTGGTGTCTGGGGAATGTCCTATACTTAGAACGTCGGCATGTGAATACTTCATGCTGTGGTACTAGTGCCTGAGTTAGTAACACTTCCCAGCTGCCCTGTGTCTGTTCTGACAGGATTTGTTGTTGCTGGAGATGTGGAGACTTGTAAGCTAAGCAGGGGATATAGGAAAAACTTGCATCCCCTCTGCTCTGCTATTAAACATACAGCTTCACAGACCTCTCTACACTCATAGATCAGCCCTCTCCTGCAACAGACCTAGGCAGGCACACACAGGGTTAACTCTGGCAGCAAACCCCCTCCCCCTTGCTGTATAGAAGTTATGGAGCTGCCTGTGTGCTGAGGGGAGGGGGGAAGAGGGAGCAGAAGAGACAGACCAAGAAGCACGCCCCTCAAATAAACTATCAGGCTCACTGACAGGCTGAAAGCTTGTAATGAGACAACTCCTTTAACTTCAACTTCTCTCTTCTCCACTTGATGTCTGGAGCAGCAGGCTTTAAAGGCCTAAAGAGGTCCAGTAAGACCTGGACCGGAATGTGGGAATGTCCTCCCACCTACGATAAAGCCATTTCGGGAAAACAGCCCATTTTAGCTGCATAGCTATGCTAACTTGAAAAATGTCAATAATCTATCATTTCTGACTAGGACTGCTGTTACCCCAAACCAAGTCCAGGGACTTTGGTGGCACATACTGTACATTGCAGTTCCCCTGATGCAAGTCAGTTGCATGAAAAGGCTGGGATGTAGTAACGGATCGACCACCCCGTCATCCCTGAGATCTGCTTGGCACATATCTGCCTTCCACTACTTTACCTGCTGATTGCCTACATATCCCCCCCTCTAACCAAGGTCAGGGGATTGGACATTTGAACCAATTGGTCAGTGGACCCTTGACAGGGCATCTTAATTTATATGTTGTTTCCCTGTTCTGTGTTCTGCCACAAACTTAAAGTCCAGCAACGTGAGGAACCACCTTGTCACCCTTTAATTATTGCCTTTATTCCTATAAATCCACAGTAAGGGGGCATACTGCAACACCAACCTGAAGTTTTTACCAGCCAAATAGTACCACAAGGATTCGAGAGCCCACTTTATGGTCAGACATTTTCTTTCCACGATGGAGTAGATGCTTTCTCAGGACATGAGTGTCTTGCTTAAATATGTAATGGGGTGCTCTTCCCCACCTCCTGTGACATTAATGCCCCCAAACCAACCTATGATGCATTGGTCTGGACAATAAACTCTTTTGAAAAATCAGGTGCCACTAACACTGGATGACTACAGTAACGCTTGGTTAGGGCCAGCGTGGTAATGTACCTGGCTGGCCCCAAACTTTCAATTAATTCATCTTCCCTGGGCATTGGCTAGGAATCCCACTTAGAGACTTCATTCAGTCGGCGGAAGTCATTACAGAACGACCAGGACCCATTTGGCTTAAAGGGAACCTGTCACATAGGTTATGCCCCCATTGCTGAGGGCAGCACAAGCTAGTGTCAGACCTGCTGTTCCCAGCGCTGCGTCCCTTATTCTGTAAGATGCAGCAGTTTTAGAGCATTTACCCCTCAAATCTTATTCATGAGCAGGTGTTAGCTCCTACCTCCTTAGGCTAGCCCCGCCCACTGACAGTTATTCACATGTTTCTACCTATTCAAAGTAATACGTTTGTCAGTTGAGGTGGGCGGGGCTAGCCTCCGATTGGCCGGGTTTGAAAAAAAACTGACTCTTTGAAGGACTCTTCGAATGACTCTTCTGGCTGAAAACTGCAGATTTGAGCATTAAATACACGAAAACTACAGCATCTTACAGAATAAGGGACACAGAGCTGGAAACAGCAGGTCTGACACTAGCTTGTTCTGCCCTCAGCAAGGGGGGCATAATCTATGTGACAGGTTCTCTTTAAGCACCAACACAATAGGGCTGGACCAACTGCTTCTAGACTCCTTAGTAACCGCTAAAGCTAACATGCACCTTACTTCCTCAGAGACCACCTGTCTCCAAGCCTCCAGAATTCTGTATGGCCTAACATGTATTTTCACACCAGGGCAGGTAATTATTTCATGCTGAACACTATCTGTTGTGCTTGGAAGGTCAGTAAAGATTTTCATATTCTCTTTGTAGAAACTCCCAAGTTTCCTGTTTTTGAGGCTTGGACAGGGCGTCACCTATTGTATCCTTCTCTATCATGCCAAGGCTAAATTGAGTTTATATGATATAGTTGGATACGTTTTCTTTTCCCCAGCTGATGGATTTTATAATTTACGTCTCCAACCCTCTCCACCACTTCATAATGACCTTGCTTCTTAGCCAGTAAATTACTCTAAATTGTGAGAACAAGTACCAGTACATAATCAGCACGGTTAAACTGTCTAACCTTAGCCACTCTATTGTATACCCGGGTCTGGGACTCTTGGGACCTTTGCAGTGGTCACAATTGGCATAACACTGCTGATACAATCCTGCATTTGGGCCACATGTTCTAAAACACTTTTGTTGTGGGTGCCCTCACTCTGCCATGTTTCCTTGACAAGATCCAGCAAACCCATGGGGTGTCTCCCATATAGTAACACACACAGGGAAAGGCCTGTAGATGACTGAGGGATTTCTCGGATGGAGAACAGAAGGAATGGTAGCATACTATCCCAGTCCCTCCCGTCTTTTTCTACCACCTATCTCAACATTATCTTCAAAGTTCTATTGAACCTCTCCACTAAGCCATCTGTTTGGGGTTCATACACTGAAGTTCTGAACTGTTTGATTCTCAGAAGTTTAAACTGTGAGCCATATTAAGCACCATTTTACTATATGGTAATGGCACCAACAACTGTTCCACAATTTCATCCTACGCCTTATTAACATGTTACAACAAATTATTATGGACAGCAAAGTGCGGAAATCTTTTCTCTGCATCAGGCTCTTTTGGTGCCTCATTCAGTACCATTATATTTTCCCATGCATTTTTCAGGGTGAGGTCTTGCAACTGAGCAGTTAAAAATTTCTCCCGTGAGACTTTTAGGTCATGTACATTGTGCTCAGAAATAGACAGCTCAAGTTTATCTATGGCCAACGCTGCTAGGAAAAAGTTAGCAGGACATCAGTGGTCACCCCTACTGCATCATCTTGAACATTCTCAGCTAGGGGACTTGGACTGAGGGATTGGGGATACCAGACATTCTTAGAGACGCCTTGGGGTTGCGACCAGAGTTCCCAGAATAACAGAAAGTCCAGTCCCACAATTAGTGGGTGTATCAAGTCTCTCACCACCCCTACCTCATGGTTCAGAGTCCCGCAGCCAGTCTCTACAGTCACTTGGAAAAGGGGGTAGTGCTTAGTGTCCCCATGAAAACAAACAACCCCCACCCGCTTTTCTGGACATGGTTAATGGCAGCTCAAAAGAGGGTGACCAGACTGCCAGAGTCCAGCAACACTACCACACTTACCCCATTAACACAGAGATGGCCCTTCTGTGGGATTTGTCATGCATGGATGTAGTGCAGCAGACAATGCGGGTGAACATGGAGAGGCGATGGGTGGCCCTACACTCTGACTCCTCTTGCTCAGGACAGTGCGCTACAATATACCCCAGTTGCTGACATCTCCAACAACACATCTCTGGTCTGCCACCCAGTGAGACTTTAAAGGGTGATGGTACCTTTTCTGGGCCCACCAACCTCTCTCCTCTGGCACGACTCTCCTGGTCAACTGCAGAGTGGGCCTTGGCACTGGATCTCTGGAGGCGATCCCCAGAAATTGTGGTGATTTACTTTCAGGCCCCAGATAAGTCTCAGCAGTGGTAAACTGATCCACTAGAGAAACCAGCTGATCCAGCATTTTGGGCAACCCTGCGGTGAATGTCTTGAGGATGTCCGCTCATGTAGTGATCCATGTAGTGACCGACAGACTCAAAATTTCTGGTTGTAGCCACTTGCACACAAGGTGTAGCAGGTCAAACAGCTAGGGGGGAGGGGGTGGTGGCTTCTGTTTCTCAAATCGCCAGTCATGAACTCTGCAAGCCTGTACTGATAAAGTGACTCCCAGAACGGCCATAATTTCAGCCTTCAAGATGTCATAGTGGTCAGTAACCTAGAAAACCTTCTGTAAGCAAGCTGAAGATAATTACTGCTCTAACTGTGAAAGAACAGCAATGTACAGTAGTTGATAACAATCTTTACCTTTGACTACATGTATAAAGCTAATCAAAGTGATGGGAATCACTCTTTAATCTTATGCTGTTTCTTTTTAAACATTTACTGACTTTCTAGGATAAAAAGTCTTAATTTGTTTACATATTGTATTCTTCTATCCAGAAACTACTGGAAACCAATATCTATTATAAAATAAAATCTGCACTGTTCATTCTTTTAAATATAATTGGCTAAATACAAGAGCAACTTATCAGAAGAAAGGAAAATGGAAAATAATTTCTGCCTTTAAACAAGAGCAGAAATTATTACTTAATTACTTTTCCAAGTTGACATTTTGATTTCATTTTTAAATTTTTTTGACAAATTTTTTAACAAAGTTAAAATTATCAGCATAAAACAAGTTACTAAATCGGTGTTTTCTGCTGAAACTTTAATATACGGGCACTGCTCCCTAAAGGTCAGGTTTGCTTATTCAAAATGATTATTTAAGGCTCCCATATGAGCAGTTCAAAGTTTACATTTTAAAGTCAGAATTAAAAACAAAAGAAAACAGTGTATAATCATATCTATGTCTGGAACTTCATTATGTTGTTAAGCGTCAAAGGGAAATCAATGAAAATACCACCAACAAGGATGAATTCATTAGTAATCAGTTGACCTTAAGTTTTGGCAGGATGGAACATGAAGAATTACATGGTAGCTGCTGAGCACATCATCTCCGTTGATAACTTTCATCAAGTTTTCATTTCTCACTATACGTCATCACCAGAACATAGTAATCTTTTTATATGAGCTTCTCTGTAGACCAGCTTTCTAATTTACATTCTGTTAACTGATAAATCAAATGATGATTGTTTTAACTATTTCATGTTCCTATGCATCAGTTACAGTGCAAAATAAGCAAAAACACAGAATTGTAACATTCATTATAAAATAAAATATATTTGCATTTAACATTTCAGGGGCCTTCGATAAGAAAGCAGTTAAGGCCTGGTTCACATATTATTATTACTTATTTTAAAGCGCAATTAATTCCAGGGTGCTGGACATTCGAGGCAGGGCCGGGACAAGGCATTTTGGTGCCCTAGGCAAGTACAGCCAAGGGCGCCCCCCTCGCTCCCAAAAAAATTGCACCCCCCCACACTAATTCCTCTTACCCCTGCGCCAGGTCCTCTCGCCCCTGTGCCAGGTCCTCTCGCCCCTGTGCCAGGTCCTGTCACTAATTTTCTGCATATTCCACATAGATCCTGTCCATCTCCTCAGCAGTCACTGCACAATGAAAATCAGCCCTGACAAATTTGCTTTTTCAAAATCGCTCACCTCCGTATGACAGTGAAATACCTTATAAATAACAGTCGCCAAATAATCCACCGATACATGGAGCAAATCTACCAGACGAATGATTGTGACTAAAAAACACTCCTACAAAACCAAGACCCAAAACTATTACTACTTAAGGATCAAATAATCCTGCCAGACCCTGACCAAACGCAACCCCCACATGTGACTATCAGCTGTACACAGGCTCTGAAAACATATACCACCGCCATACAGTGACCATATAGTGGTAGATACTAGTTGTATGTAGATACTCTGCAGAAATATAAGAGATTGCACTGCAGTTACATTTAGTGACTCACAGGAGACATCTTTTCTGATCAGCGTCGTTCACTTTCCCTTTTCTTCTCCATTCGGTTCACACCTTCTTGCTGATTTCTCCCGGCCAATACTCGTCCCTGTAGATTTGGACACAAATATCTTAGAATCCTCACATTTCCTGCAACTCCTTAATTATAGATCCCCTCAGTTAGACCGGTATATATGCCCCCTCAGATAGGAAGCTATATAGGTCCCTGCAGTTAGGTATATATGTCCCCTCAATTAGGCAGGTATATAGATATGCCCTCTCAGTCAGGCAGGTATATATATATGTCTCCTCAGTCTGGCAGGTATTTAGATATAGGGGCACTCAGGCAGGTATATAGACATATGGTCACTCTCAGGCAGGTATATAGCTATAGGGGCACTCAGGCAGGTATATAGCTATAGGGGCACTCAGGCAGGTATATAGGGGCACTCAGGCAGGTATATAGATATAGGGGCACTCAGGCAGGTATATAGCTATAGGGGCACTCAGGCAGGTATATAGGGGCACTCTCAGGCAGGTATATAGCTAGGGGCACTCAGGCAGGTATATGGGGTCTCTCAGGCAGGTATATAGGGGCACACAGGCAAATATATGGGTGCACTCATGCTGGTACATGGGGTTACTCAGGCAGGTACATAGGGGCACTCAGGCAGGTATACAGGGGCACTCAGGCAGGTATATAGAGATAGGGGCACTAAGGCAGGTAAAAATAATAATTAATACTCACCTGCTTCCTGGCCGCGCGCTCCTCTTCGGGCCATGTCCCCAGTGCTGGGACGCTCCTCCGCCAGCTCCTCAGGCGCACAGCCTATGATGGGCTGTGCGTCTGAGGAGACGGCGCTGCCCAGCTTAGCAGCACGTGGCTAAGCGCTATGAGGACCCGGCGGCCCCGCTGTGTCGGGCCTGTGGCCTATCGAACCCGGAGCCGGTCTGACACTGTCTGCGGAGCGCTCACTCTCTGCTCCGCAGAGGCCCTCAGCTGTATGTGCGTCCAGCAGACGCACATACAGCAAAAGAGACCCGCCGGCGCTCCAGGCCCATGGCAGCGGCCTCGTGCCCGCCGGGGTTCGGGGCCCCTGTCTTCACCCTAGGCGATCGCCTACCTCTGCCTACCCGTCGTCCCGGCCCTGATTCGAGGTTACTTACATAGAATATGTCAGACAAAATACAATGACAATGATAAATGACAACTAGCAGAGATGGAGAGAGGAGCCTGTCCGCAAAGGCTTACAATCTGCAAGGGAAGAGGAAAGAGACAGAAGGGGAGGGGCAGACACGTTGTTTGGGGTGTAGTGGCAGCGGCGTTATTGTAGGTGTTAGGCTATCCTGAAGAGATGGGTTTTCAGGTAGCTTTTGAAGCTAATGAAAGTGGGGTAGAGTATGGTGTGTTTGGGCAGAGAGTTCCAGAGTATCTCGAAGACGGTTGTGTGAGGAGCTGACAAGAGAAGAGGTATCTAGAGATTAAGGCAGATGTGTATAGGGGGACAGGTTATGGAGAGCCTTGTAGGTCATAGTTAGTAACTTGAACTGAATTCTTTGGGCAATGGATAGTCAGTGAAGGGACTGGCAGAGGGGAGAGGCATAAGAGAAGCGAAGAGAGAGGTGGATTAGATGGGCAGCAGAGTCGAGGATGGATTAAAGGAGATATATGCGATGAAGGCCTCATGTCACATCTGGAATGATGGAAAAAATTGTGCAGCACTGTTATTTCTGTCTCAACGACAGACACCATGGCAGAAACTCTACTGACCCATTGTAATCAATAGGATCCGTTGGGCACCGTGGGTGTCCATTATGATCCCATGAGTTCCGTTTTCAGCTCTGCGTCGGAACCTGCAATGAAGGTGTGAACCAAGCCTATTGTAGCAAATTAATATCATTTATGTATTGAATCTGAATATAAAAGTTTCTCTGAAATTGTTTTATTATTCAGATTCATGTTATTAGCCCTAAGATGTAGATTTTTGACATTGGATTCATACACATGGCCACATATACTGCTGCACAAACCTCCAAGTTTTACAGAGTAGTAATTCAGTACTCATGTTGATGTATAAACTTTTAGGGCCTTATGTATGAAAACTAAGACTTTCTTTGTGTACACTCCTCACATGTCTAATCTGTGTGTATAACTGCATATAGCACAGCAAGGAGCTTGTGGAGCCTGAAGGCTGCAGACATAAGAAGCATGCAGGAGGCTACAGAGCTGTTATATCCAGACAACCTTCTGCATCCCCTGCTTCATACAACATGATGATGTCACAGTTCTTCAGGGAGGGGAGACACACCTCCTGGGAGGAGAGACACACCTGCTGAGAGGAGAGACTCGCCCCTGGATTTCAAATTCAATCTCAGAGAATTAGCTGAAGAGCACGAACAGTTCAAATGATAAAACTCCTTTAAGTCAGAACAGATACATTTAGTAAAATATTTATTTTTTAGTTTTGGGTATTGCAGAAAAGAGTTAACACACTTTTTACATTTGTTTTGCTTTCCATGGCCCTGTTTTGAGGATTTCACCTAACTTTCTGTCTCTCATGTGCTGCTGTGACATGCTGGCACTTATAGTTCCACAGCTGCTAGCTGCTGTGGAACATGGAACTATGAGTTCCAGCATGCCACAGCAGCACATGTTGAAACATATGCACTAATCAGCCCCCGTACAATTAGTATATGTGTGGTGTGGAATGCTGCCACTTGTAGTTCCACAACTACTAATTCCAGCATGCAACAGATGTAATAATTGTACGGGTGGTGATACAGTAAAGTACTGTATTTTACATTGGAGATGGCCGAGGAATGGTTGGAGAGGACTGGCAGAAATAAGAAAAGACCTGCTGTGCCGGGCCAACATTGTAAGACCAGAGTGGCATGAGGGAGAGCTGTTGTGCCAGCATGAAGACAGAGGTTCCCAATGCAAGGAAGTACATGGAAGTATATGAAGGCCATTCAACTATCTCTACCTCAGTGACATTTTTTATGTGCCCAGAACTGAACAGAATATTCCAGATGAAGCCGCACCAATGCTTTATATAGCGGTAATAATACATCCCTGTCTGGCAAGTCCATGCCTCTTTTAACATACACCAAAATCCTGCTGGCCTTAGAGGCAGCTAATTGACATTGCATGCTGTTCTGTAAGATATGATTTACAAGTACACCCAAATCCTTCTCAACAAGAGATTTTCCCAGTTTTTTATCCCCTAAGACACATGAGGCCTTGCAGATTATTTGTACTCAGGTGCAAAACTTTACCTGTATACATATTGAACCTCATTTCTGACATGCCAGGTTGTCCAAGTCTGCTTGCAACTTATGAACATCTTCCATAGATTACACAACACTACATAGCTTGGTATAACCCACAAAAATAGGCACCATACTATTAATCCTCTCCCCTAGATCATTAATAAATAAAATGAATAAAACGGACTTAATACTGAGCCTTGAGGTACACCACTTATAGGTGGGAAGCATTCAGTGTAGGAATCATTTACCACCACTCTCTGTGTACGATCCGATAGAAATTTTTTAATCCAGTTATACACTGTTATTTGTAACCCTATAGCCTTCAATGTACCCAACAGTCGTTTATGAGGGACACTGTCAAGCGCCTTTGCAAACTCCAAATATGCTATATCCACAGTTGCCTCTCTATCCAGACGTCTTCTCACCACTTCATAAAACTAATCAGGTTGGTCTGAGCACTGGTCCTTAGGTAAACCGTGCTGGCTGTTACTTATAGGATTATTTTCTGCCACATAATCTTGTGTATAGTCCTTTAAGAGGCCATCAAGTAGTTTTCCCCAATATACATTATACTTACTTGTCTATTCTAGCCTGGGCAAGACCTAGAGCCCTTTTTAAAGATGGGAACCACATTTGCCTTGTGCCAATCTCCTTGAACTATACCAGTCACCAGAGAATCTCTAAATATTATGTACAGGGGAACAACAATAAATTAGCTGAGTTCTTTAAGAACTCTTGGGTGTAAGTCATCTGACCCCAAGCCTTTCTTACAACTAGTTTATTTAACTAAGATTGGACCATTTCTATATTCAGCAACTAATTAAATCAGTTTAATTAAGCAGTATTAATAGAGCTGACACCACCTACATCAGCACTTGCACCGCTTACATCACCATTGGCACCGCCTACATCAGTATTGGAACCACAAACATCAGCACTGGTACCACCCACATCAGCACCCTTCTCCTCTTTTGTATATACAGAGCTACAGAACCCATTAAGTAGCTTTGTCTTCTCTTGATTCCCGTGACCAGCTCCCCATTACTGTTATTTAAGGGTCGTACATGGTCTGACTTACTTTTTTTCAAATCTATATGTTTGAAGATTTTTTTGGAATTAGGTTTGCTTTCTTTGGCTATCTTTCTTTCATTTAGGATTTTAGCTGATTTTATCAGCTTTTTTCATATTTTATTTAGCTTTTTGTCATTTTCAAAGACTAATGCTGACCCCTCTGACTTATATTATCTAAATGCCCTTTTTTTATTATTTATTGCCCTTGTTAATAGAAGGTATAAGTAATGTTGCATTTACTTATAATTGCCTATACTTGTTACCTATCGGAAAAAGTTTTGCAGTATTGTTCCCCAAGTTCATGTCAAATTCACAATGATATATGTTGTGTGAACATACCCTTAATGTCCTAATATTGTTTATACTGGGGAAAAAAATTAGGTAAAACTCCTTCTGACTTACATGGCTCACAGGCTGCTGTTAGAGCAGTGCATGTTATGCCCACACAGCAGGAGTTCTGAAAAGACAGTCCTGGGGTCTATTATATGTGACAAAGGAAAATTGTAGAGGGTCTCCCCTGGCTCCCATTAGGTCACTCGGAAACCCGTCGTCCTAACTGAATGATGGAGCCCCTTATGATCATGCTGCAGTCTTAAACCATGACAAACAAAGAATTACATAGCCAGCATCAGAAGCTTCCATCAATCCATGCCATGATCCAAGGCTGCTCTAGAAATAGAGCTGTTTGATACAGCTCCATTCCTAGTGCAAGTCCAGTGCTGGTTGTTAACCTCCCCTACTTTAATGACCTTAGAAGAAAATGCATTGCTTCTGATTGCAATGCCCAAGATAAATAGAAAGTGTGTGGTCGTTATGTGATTAAAGTGTCCAGCAGCACCTTCTCTCCATTAAAATAATCATGCTCGCTAAGCTGAGCACTCGTATTTATAGAGATGTCAGGGAAGATGGCTATTGGCCAAATGAGTGGTCAACCAATGACTGCAAAGACGTAGAACTTATTTTATTTGGATGGTTTTTTCCTAACCATGTTTACATTTTTTAAGTGCTTTACACTTCAAGCGGTTTGGTTCAGTATGCCTTTAATTAGCTAAGTTTGCTGTAGATTTTACTACACCACACAGAAATAAACAAATTAGATCTTTAGACATTTTTTTCCAAAAAAGACAAAGTATTTAATTTGCCAAGCTCTTTTGATATGGTAGATCACTTAAATGTAGGCAGTCCAAAGCATACTGTTTTTAACACTTCTTTATTTAGAATAACTATATTTATGTACTGAGATTGTTAACAGATTGTAATTTATAAAACAAAGTAGTTACTGCTGTCATAACATAGTTGTTACATTATGATGAATACATGTTTTTCATAATAACAGGTCATATACGTTTAATAACCCCTTCACTAATTACCCTGAGCTGTTCTTATCCAATTAGGAAAGGACAGTTCCATTTTTTAACAAGCACAGCTTTGGCAGTTGAATTGCAAACAAGAGCTCATTCTCTATTTTAGGCTAGAACTGTTAGTGCTAGGCTGTGCTCAGGCTGCAGGGATACAGGCTGCAGCAGCTGATTCGCAACCCCACCCTGTGAGTGACAGACGCCCAGCCACTCCTGACAGGGGACGTGTCACACCAGCCAATGGGAGGACCTGGAGGCCGCTCCAATCAGCTACAGGGGCGGTATCCAGGAATCCCATTTAAACTCCCTGAAGGCTGAGTGCAGCACCTGTGATATTCCTGGCTATCTTGTTACTTGTTCTTGTGTTTGCTTATCCGTATACCTGACCCCGGGCTGTTCTCCTGACTGCGGTTTGTCTCCTGTTTTTGTACCTCGCACCCGTTTGGCTCTTGACCTCGGCTTGTTTACGTTTATCCCTCTGGTTCTGATTTGTGGCTTTGTCGTTCCTTATTTGGTATTGACCCGGACTGTCTGACTATTCTACTTCCTGACGGCCCCAGCACTTAGGCAGAGCAGGGACTGTCGCCCAGTTGCCGTCTGCCGCCTAGGGCAGCACGTCATGCAGGCAGGGACAGTGGGCTGGGTTCCAGCTAGGGCGCACTGCACCTCCCTTGATGTGACAAGAACAGTAGGAATTTTGTGCGACATGTATGAACAGGGCTGCGTGAGAAGTCAGGCGTCTTTTCAGCCCGAGATCTAGTGCAGCCCCGTTTGATATATTTTTAAATCTCCCGCACGGCAATATTTAAAAGTGGTTTACCTGAGCCAGAAATGTCATCCTAGCGCTAGAATACGCCTGATTTATGACCCGCAATAGACCGGGTTCATAAATTTAGGCGCATTCTATACTGTTCTAATGCGCTTAAAGTGGTGTCTAAGTGCCATAAATCATACATGTTGCCCTTTGTGTTTAAAACAAGATCAGGATAACGACTGCAGATGTGATCCAGCCTAACATAGATCAGCTTGAAGTGAGAGTTCCATATACAGTACTTGCAGCCCTCACTAAAGCATGTTCTGAGAAGATGGGAAATCGGGCAGCTGGCAGTGAGAGAAGTAAGATCACAGATCCTATTCCCATCTTTCCAAGTATTTAGATAATCCCAAAGGGAGGAGGGGACATGAAGTTTTGATCATAATTACAAACCCACCACCTACAAGAGAACATAGTCTCTGATTGTCACTTACAGGTGAAGCGAGAAAGTTAGCCCTTCTAATGACTTCTACAGTTAATTAGGCTGTTTATTGACTCCAAGACCCAAAAAAATGAAAAACATATTTCCTGCATATAATGTTTATTATTAAAAAAATAAGATTACTGGTGTAACGGCAATGGAGAATTGGATCCTCTGGACCACCGCAAATGATGGTAAAAGCCACTCCAGGGAGCACAATCCAGGTAGGTCCTGGTATGTACCAGAGTCCGCCACAAGGCAGGTTGGGCTTGCTGCGGCGGGAGTCGTACCAGGTCGCTACACCTGACGCAGCTTGCTTGCGGTGGTGGCCGAGGTGCAGCGTGGTACAGAATCTTAGAGCAAACTCATAGTTGGTGACAGGCAGGAAGATCAGGACAGATGGCAAAGGTTTGTGGTCAAGAGACAGAGGCAAACGGTACAGTACACGGTATAACTAGGAAACAACTTGGCAATGCTTTCTCGCAAGGCACAAGGCACTATTGATCCGGCAAAGGGAGAGCGGAAGAGGCAGGATTAAATAGGGTCAGTGCCCGGTGATGTCCAATCACCAGCACGCTGGCCCTTTAAATCTAGCAGAGCTGTCGTGTGCCCCCTAAGAAGTGGGGGCATGCGCGACAGCCCACTGGCAGAGAACGCGGAGTGAGATGTGTAGCTAGAGACAGGCCTCGCGCCACCGGTGCGGTGCAGGGGCATTCATAACTGTACTCCCCCCCCCCCCCCTTTGGCCTCCCTCTCTTTCTCGACTAGAGAAATTTCAGCAACAAGTCACAGTTCAGGACGCGGGCCTCCGCCACCCACGCCCTTTCCTCCTGCCCACAAACCCTCAGTCGAAGAGAACATATTGCCTCCCCCTGATAGTCTTCATGACCAAGATCTCTTTCACCTCACAAACATTGGTGTTATCATCTTCAGACGAAGGGAAGACGATTCTGCTGAGAAAACTGGTTCAGGACTAGCATTTTTAGCATAGAGACGTGGAAGGAGTTCGGGATGCGCATTGTAGGTGGAAACCGAAGCTTATTGGCCACTAGGTTGATGTGTTTCAGTTCCTCGAAGGGCCTAAGGAAGCGAGGGCCAAGATAACTGGGGATCTTGTGCCAAATGTATCTGGCCAACAACCACACCTTGTCTCCAGGAGCAAAGATCGGGGAAGTCTCCTCTTTTTGTCTGCTTGGGTCTTCATATGAACAGACACTCTTCACAGGGACTGGTGACTGGAGTGTCTGATGCCGGGTGGTCCTCCATGGCAGAAACCTCAGAAGATACAGACTGAGGGAGTGGTGGGATGCTATACATAGACAATATAGAAGGGTGAGGCGCCGGCAGCCTCCAAATCCAAAGAGTTGTATGAGAACTCTGCCCATGGTAACAAGCTGGCCCAGTTGTCATGATGCACCAAAACTAAGTGCCGCAAGTAGTTGCCCAGGACCTGATTGACTCTCTCTGCTTGCCCATTCATCTGCGGATGGTAGGCCGAGGAAAAGTCCAACTTCAGCTGTAGCTGGGAGCAGAGGGGGCGCTAGAACCTTCGAGACAAATTGGACCCCTTGATCCAAGACAATATGCCGGGAAAGTCTGTGCAGATGAAAGATGTGTTGGAAGAAGAGGCTGGCAAGACTTGGGGCAGACGTTAGGCCCGGCAGAGAACAAAGTGTGACATTTTAGAGATCCGGTCAGTGACCACCCAAACAACAGTATTACTGAAGAGGAGAGGAAGATCAGTGACGAAGTCCATATCTACGTTGGTACATGGACTATTGGGTAGTGACTGTAGCAGACCTGCTGGCTTGAGGTGAGGCACCTTGTTCCAACCACAAGTGGTAAAAGATTCAATGAACTCTAACATCTTTAACAAGATCAGGCCACCAATAAATACGAGATATTAGATAACAAGATTTTGGCACCCCAGGAGTGCAGGGTGCACGTAAGTCTTGCCCAGAAGAACATGCTAAAAGTCCAAGTAAGCAGTAGATTTAAGGTGTTCAGGGGAAACAATGTGATGAGGAACTGTTTTTCCCCTATCACGTCAGAAGTGTAACGATTTTTGGCCGCAAAGCCAGAAACATCCTGGTACAGGGGATCCACAGAGCCCACTGCGGGCAGAGATGGTAGTACAGAGTGGGTAGCCGGAGTGCAGGGCTGGATGACAAGACACTGGAGGCTGATAGACGGATACTGCAGCAGTAAACAGAAGACAGAGTCCCAGACAGGTGACAAAATATATTCAGCAGCAGGAGACAGCAGAGAGAAACTGAAGGACAACATGTCAGGACACAGCAGTGAGAACAGGTGCGCTGGACAGCGCAGGGTTAAGCACACGTTCAGCAGAAGCACTGGAAACCCGAGGTTTAACCTAACAGGAGCTTCAGCAGCAGAGGTCTAGCTCTAATGATGAACACCAATGAACTGACACTGAGTCCAGGGAGGAAGTTCCTTATGAAGGAAAAGGTCAGAGGTCACAGGCAGGAAGCAGGAGCACTGTGACTATAAATGTCCGCAGGCTGGCGCGCGCGCGCCCTATGGGGTGCGCACACACGCTGGGGAAGCCACAGAGGACGGACACGTGTGGAAGCAGGACCAGGTGAGTAGCGCTGAGCAGCAGGAGCAGGTACAGAGCATACAGAGACTGCCGCTGTAAGCCCCGCACAGGGAGCCACAGCGGACCCAGACACAGGGGCACGGACACGACCGCGGTCCAAGGCATGGGATGCGGCGTGATCCGTGACAAGAAGCACAGGAATGGGCATCAGCCTTGACATTCTTCTCCGCATTGTGAAAATTAATTAAGAAATCAAACCTGGAAAAGAGGAGGGACCCTCGGCCTTGGTGCAGGTTTAGATGTTGAGCCGTCTAGAGATACAGGAGGTTTTTGTGGTCTGTGTAGATATTGATCAGGAAAGCATGGGTACAGAGGCAAATACTGATTTCAGCCTAGAGATGGCTTCTTCAGCCGCTGGTGGCCATAGCTTTGGGTTGCCATTCTTCTTTGTGAGTGCCATTATTTGTGTCACCACTGTTGAGCAGTGTGGCGCGAATTGCCTATAATAATTGGCCAAACCCAGGGAACACTATATGGCCTGAAGGCCAATGGGTGGTGACTGCAGGATGGCAGACAATTTAGCGGGGTCCATCTGCAGATCCTTTTCCGAGAAGATATAACCAAGAAACTGGTGGTAGAGGCACTTCTCCAGATAGGCATAGAGGCAATTACTTTGTAGACATCTCAGAACTGGGCACTTATGAACCTGTTGGGACTCTGGATCGGGCGAGAATAACAGGAAATAATCTAGATAGACAACAACACAGGTGCATAGGAGGTCCCTGAATATGTTGTTGATGAATTCCGAAGGGCATAACCAGGTAAACAAAATGGCCATCACGAGTTTTGAAGGCCGTCTTCCACTCATCTCCCTCACTGATTGTATGCTCCCCGCAGGTCCACCATGATGGTGGTGAGGTCAGCGCCGCTCTGCAGAGGATCCATGGCTGGATCAAACTGTGACGGTAGTGGAAAAGTGGATTCTCTAGAGCACCTCAAGTGGTGGTATAAGCCACGCTAGGGAGCGGAATCTAAGTAGGTCTTGGTACTCACCACAGCCCAACGCGTCCTACCAGGTCACTACTTCTGATGCGATTTGCTTGCGGTGGCAAGCCGAGGTGCAGCGTGTTACAGAATCATTAAACAAACTCATAGTCGGGGATAGGCAGGAATCTCAGGACAGGTGGCTAAGGGTCGTGGTCAAGGGATTGAGGCAAATGGCACGCTACACAGTATAACTAGGAAACAACTTGGAACACTTTCTCACAAGGCACAAGTCACTATAAATCTGGCAAAGGGAGAGAGGAAGGGCTACAAACTAAACCCAGTAGGAAGCAACACACTGCCCCTTTGCTACTTGGGAAAGATAAACAGGTGCAGGTAATTGCTGAGCAGTAGCTCACACACCCCTCCACTAGGGGAACAATTAGATGATAAAAACTGCACCATGAATTGGTACCTGTTCACACCAGTATGCAGAAAAGCCACAGTATAATACATGGGGAGATTGCCCAGCACTTTTTAGGTGTCCAACACAAAATACAGACACCCTCTGCTCCCCAGTACTTTTGGGAAAAAAATGACTTACTGGAAAACTATCAAATATGATTTTATTGCCCAAAAGTCCTGGGGAGCAGAGGGTGTCTGTTTTTTGTGTTGGAAACCTAAAAAGTGCTGGGCAGCCCACCCAACTGAGTAGTAGTGGCGTAATAGGCTGTAAGCCAGCATAGTGCACCACACATATCTGCATTAATGGCACCCTTTTATATTGCCTTGTCTTTATGCATTTATTATACCAGCAACCACCCCCCTCATGCATAGCAGGTGTGTGAGAGGTTGTCTTATTGGTATTTTTGCATTTGTGCAACCTCCCCATGTATTATACTATGGCTTTTCTGCATACTGGTGTGAACAGGTATCAATTCAATGTGCAGTTTTTTATCAACTGTAACGGTCTGGAGGTGGATCCTCTGGACCACTGCAGGCGATGGCGTAAGCCCACACCAGGGAGTGGAATCTAAGTGGGTCCCGGTATTCACCAGAGCCCGCCGCAAAGCGGGATGGTCTTGCTGCGGCGGGAGTCCACCAGGTCACTACCACTGGCGGGGCTTGCCTGCGGTGGCGGCCAAGGCAAGGTACAGGATCGGCGGGCAGGCTCGTAGTCGGGGACAGGCAGGCGGTCAGGGCAGGCGGCTGTGGCTCGTGAACGTAGACAGGCAGGAGGTCAGGGCAGGCGGCAAGGTTCGTGGTCGGTAAACGTAAGCTGGAGGTTCGGTACACGGTAAGGCAAGACAAGAACACTCTGGGAAGCTTTCTCCAATGGAACATACACCAAGGATCCGGCGAGGGCCGCCAGGAAGAGGCCGGACTTAAATAGGAGCAGTGCCCGGCAATGACCAATTACCGGCGCACTGTCCCTTTAAATTTCAAACTGCTGGCGCATGCGCGCCCTTGAGGCGGAGCCGTGCGCCGGGAGACGGAGGCAGACTGAGCAGGAGCGTGGCCGGGTAAGTGGATGCCGGCAGGGACGGGGGAGTGAGCAGACCCCGAACCCGACGTGCGGGACGGGGCTCCGCTAGGTGCAGGAGCACGGGCGCGCCTGCGACCCGGGACAGTGGTCGCAGGGGCGTCCGTGACATCATCTAATTATCCCCGTAGTGGAGAGGTGTGTTAGCTACTGCTCAGCAATTACCTGCACCTGTTAATCTTTCCCAAGTAGCACAGGGGCCTGCGTTGCCTCCTACTGGGTTTAGTTTCTAGTCCAGCCATTGAGCTGTGAGTATGGCCTTTGTTGTGTTTTTAAGTAAATAATGTCCCATTTTTCTGTGATTTTTTTTTTGCCAAAGATTGATTGCAGCATCATGTGATCCATGAACCGGACATCATCAGTGGGTGACCAGTGGAAACACTGGCGCCCTGGCAGTTTCTGGTTTACAAATAGTAGGTAAAGATAAACATTAGACTAGACTGAAAGGGCAATAACAAGAGCAACACATAAAAGGACAATAGGTTCATATTTTTCTGCCCTGGGGTGGATGAGGTGTGGTTCAGCTTTCTTTACATCTATTAGGTCCTGCTGATAACACTTATCTCTCTTAAAATAAAAATTGATCAGCACATCCCAAACAATTGTAAAGAAATTTATGTAGCTCCAGGCTGGTGTGGTGGAAAACAATGCAAACACAGCAAAATATCAGCAGCAGTCTACAAACGCTAAGAGACAGTCAATGTGAATATATGAAAAATGCATTTCTGCTACTTTTTGGATACCTGAAAATTTGAGGTTCTTAGCAGACATTTTTTATCAAAACTGCGAGGGCCCATCCACCACAACAATGTGACCTCATTTCAGATGGGGACCTACACTATAACATTACCTCTCTTAGACCTTAAGTGGGCCTGGAAGAGAACAGCCAAGAAATCCTCACTGCCGTGCTATCAGAGCTCACAGAGTGGAAGTCAAACAGGAACTTATAGTTATATAACAAAAAACAACCACTCATTTTTTACAAAAAGAATTATGTATAATAGTCACAAGTTGCTTATTAATATGTAAAAAAAATGTAATGTAGCTTTCAATTTTCGGAATCACAGTTTAATGGAACATAATCTAACTGAATACTTATATACCACCTACAAAGGCGCAAAGGAGTAGACCAAATCAATAATTCATTGCAGTTAGCAAATCTTTATTCACAAATTATTAAAAACATGAGGATATATCCAAAAACAAATCCAATGAGATACACAGCATAGTCATTAAATATATACCATTGACTATAAGTCTTTCCATCCTAAATATGACATCCAGCAATCTTAAATAATGTCATTTGTGGGGCACAGGGAACTCAAAGGGAATATGTTGCCAATTTTTTTTTTACTTATTAAATCAAGACCCTGATCCATATTCTTTTCCTCTCAGTCGTTTTTATTTCCTGATTGCAGATTTATCTATTCGGCCGTCTATATATGATTTTGGGGAAGACATTTTTGCTTGCACTGTTAACGCAGTCAGAGAGATACTTTACAGCAGCTTCAAGCCCATAGGATTCTTAAGACTGATTCTGTCCCATAGACGTCTATAGGATAGTTTTCACTGTTTTTAACATAAAAATGTGAGTTACACAATAAGTCGTTTTTTTGATGACACATTCCCTTTAAAAGCACAGATATAAATTCAATGACTATGCTGTTTATCTTATTGGGTTTGTTTTTTTTATATACCCTGAGAGTATCTTAAGGCCATGTTCACACGGCTTATTCTGGGACGGATTGGAGCCGTACTGCGCGCCGTATTTGCGCTTCGTAGGCTCCCAATCCGTCCCAGTCATTACGAAAATCCACAGTTCTCATAGAGAACTGAGGAATTCCGTCGCTCCTCCCCGCTGGGCGAATCCGCCGGGGGAGAAAGTAAACATGACTTTTAAATTTACGGCCCGGGGTACGCCGGCCCCAAACCCCTTATTCAAGCGTATTGCAGGCGGGATCCGTCCGCAAATTACGGCCTTGAATAAGCCGATGGAACCCTCTAACGGGATGTTTTAATGATTTGTGAATAAAGGTTTACTAATTTGAATGCATTATTAATTTGGTGCACTCCTTTGTTCTTTTTGTGGCATATAAATGTTATGGAGTTTTTTTGCTCCCTAAGTATACCATTGTGCTATAGTGGGAAACTGGAATTTGAAACTGCCTAGCCCTTGTAAAGTTGCCATATGAGTAACTATGTTATAATATAATCCTTAGCAGAAGAGTATGGTCACAAATTACACCTAAAATATGTGCTAGCAAAAATCTGCTTAATATTTGTTAGTAAATATTTATTTAGTAGTGGGGATATATATAACCCACAAAAATTCTAATTCCACAATGTTCACCCTACTGCTTGATGGTTTTCGCTGCCGTTATCTTTATGCTGGTGATGACTTCTGTATCATCAGTGTATGCTGCAGCCCAGATTCCTCCATGGATCCCTGCTTACATTAAAATATTTTAATATTTAACCCCTTCATGCCCTGTTTTGTCAGCTTACGTGGCAGTGATTTGAAGGGGGTATGGAGTGAACTTACTCACTGAGTCTGCTCCATATGAGGCAGGCAAAGACTGTTAAAGAGAACCTGTCACACAGTTTATGCCCCCCTTGCTGAGGGCAGCACAAACTAGAGTCAGACATGCTGTTTCCAGTGCTGTTTTCCCTTATTCTGTAAGTGCGTGTTATTCGAGTATTTTTGTCCTCAAATCTGCAGTTTTCAGCCAGAAAAGAGTAAAAAAAGAGTCATTTTTTTTCATACCCCGCCCACCTGAGGCTAGCCACGCCCACCTCAACTGATAAACATATTACTTTGTATAGGTAGAAACATGAGAATAACTGTCAGTGGGCTTAAGGGTCTAAAGAGTCAAACCGCAGGGATCAGATCAGGTGGGGCAGTCGATGTCAGCTTTAATTAAAAGGAACCTGTCACATAGATTTTATATTTATATAAATTGTGTAACAAACATTGCTGTCAAGTATGTTAGGGAAACCGCAGTTTTAAGTTAGAAAAAATTAAAGTTTGAAATATATAAAGAATTAAAAATAAAGTTGAAAACACTTGATTTCTACTGTTTTACAAATAAAAAAGTTAGACATAATTGATATCACTGTGTCCGTAAAAGTCTGATCAGTTAACATATAACATCATTTACCCTGTATCCTAGACAGTATAGAAGAAAGAATTTAAACATTAAAACTGCAGTTTTTTTGTCATTTCATCTCTCCAAAAAATTAAAAATAAAGGGATCAAAGAGACACGTGTTGAAAAATGGTGCCAGTAGAAACTACGTAGAACTTGGTGCTGCACCGCATGTCCAAATAATAGACAAGCTTTTACTTTTTTAAAGTACTAGAACATAATGAAAACTCAAATTTTGTTTCAGAATCGTAGCGACCTTCAGAATACAGATAGCATGCCATTTAAACTGAAAAATGTTTTTCTCATGGATTTGGGGGGATTTCCCTGTATATTATGGGCAACATGTAGTTTTTGGGTTAGAAAATTTTTTCCCAAATAATAATGTGTAGAATGGCCAAATTTATGAACCGGTTTCTGGGGGTAAAAATCAGGTGATTCTAGCAAGAAACAAAATTCGGTTTAGGTAAACCACTTGAAAGGGGGTTTACCTTTTCCCAAGCAGTAATGCGCCTGGATTTGCGCATGAAGCCAAAATGTGTAGATTCGAAAGCTCTGTGCGCCTGCCCCCCAAAATTCACCCCCCGATCTCAGGCGCATTATAAAGTGCCACGGGTGCTTTGTAATACGCTTGATATTGGCGTGCGGGCGTTTTAAAAATATAGCGAACAGAGCTGCTCTAGATCTCGGGCTGAAAAGACGCCAGACTTCTGTTCATACATGTCCCCCTATATGTTACAGTCAAAGGCACTATTAAAATGTACATCTTGTTCCACAAAAAAACAAGCCATCATATGTCTATATAGACTAAAAAATAGAAAAAGTTATGACAGCTTGGAGGGAAAATGAAAAGCAAAAGAACTGCTGCGACATTAAGGTGTAAAGATATGATCTTTAAATTTTAGAGGTTTACTTTCTTAGAGTTTAATTTAGAATTTACTTTATATCCTGTGTTATGCCTTTATATTACTTTTTTTTTTATAATCCAAGTTTTCAAACATACTGTAATCACATGGCAAAATACTAACATTGTGGTGCAATGTATACTTTTCATTAACAAAATCACAAAAAATGATAAACAACACGATAACAGGTGCAAAATAAGATAAATGATGAATATTTATATGTTTTAAAGTCAAAAGAGCAGGAGAGGGAAACATCCCCAGTAAATATAGCATTTCTGTGAACCTTAAGACCAGTATAACTCTATCTTGATTTATAGATATCCTCCTTCATTGAGACTCAGACAGACAAAAAGGGAAACTGACACACCGAAGGAATGGAGTTGTTTGAAAAAAAGGGATAATAAAGAGAAGGAAGCGTATCTTTGCTTCAAAGCCTAAACTGTGTTCAATCAAGTGATTAAGACCAACAACAGTAAAAGACAATGACGCATTCAGGGTTAGTGTTTTAAAATTTTTTTCCCAACAGGGAAAATTGATTTACACACAAACATAGTTAGGGGGCAATAGGTAATCCCCAATGCTTCGAAATTAGAAAGTGTCATAGTATGACCTTCTTGGCAGATATGGAAAATAGAACCGGCAATATAGACAGCAATGCTTTATGTGTCAAGGGTCTCAAATTGCTTCCACAGACCTGGCTACGTGTTTTAAAAATAAAAGATGGAGTCAGCACAAGAAGCCTTGTCTTATGATTTTACACAATGCAGAGTTGCTGGGTTATGAATGTGGAAAATGTTACCTAGTTACTCAAGGGAGTGAGGTCAAAGTTATAGGGGATAAAACTTAATATAATGGGACACACTCCTTGACTTTCCCAAACCAAAGCCAGTTGCGTTCTACCTAGGGATTTTAGGTATGTGATTAGTAATATTAGAGGGCCAGGTCATGAATTGACACCAGACAACCTGGTATGTTCCTGTCTTGTACATATGAGATTAAAAGCAGTTTTTTTTTATTGGTATTGTTTTTTTCCTACCTGCTCTTCATAAATTCCATCTCATCATCAGCTTTCAAATTCAGGCAGTCCCCGTTCCAACTTACATCTGTCCCCTAGTTACAAACTGAGACTTGTGGGGCATCTGGCACTTGTAGTTCATGTTCCACAGCAGTTAGTAGCTGTGGAACGACAAGTTCCAGCATGCCACAGCAGCACATGATGTGAAAATGAGGTGAAATCTTCTTAACAAGGGCACAGACAGCAAAACAAATGTAAAAACCCTTCCCTGCACTATCCAAAACTAAAAGAAAAACCTTTTGTGCTGGAGTTACATTTAATAAATCTACCTGTTCCAACTTACATACAAATTCAACTTAAGAACAAACCTACAGTCCCCATCCCATTTGTAACCCGGGGACTGCCTGTACTAAATTACTGGGGACAATCTCATAGCAATTCTATCAACATAGGCGTGACATCATTATTAGTAAGGTAGGTCTAAAATTAGAGCAACTTGTTGATTCCCTCTATAACTTTGGCAAAAATTAGATGTTTGCCTCTAAAAAAGTTGCTGAAGCGGATTAAAGATTTTTACTAAAAAGTTTTATAGATTTTATGATTAGGTTAATTCATTCCCCGGCTTTTATTCCGAAAGTACATCTCCCATAGTCATTTTCTCCTCACTGTTCATAAAATCCTTCTCCATGAACTAACTCCCTTAGCTTGTCAGGAATAGTAAACAAAACTGGTTTAGCAGAGATACCATCAGTAATTTAAGGGCACCATATAGATGTTGTATCTGAGCCCCCCACCTATAAGTAGGTCCTATATTGCATCATATCAGAGCAGTGCTGCCCATACTGCCCTGATGGCTTAGCATGTTAGTGCTAAGTCTTTTTTGTCTCAGACACACCATTAGGTTGTTAAAGGGGTTTTATCGTTACAAAGATCATGTCTCAGATTATGGGGACAGTAAAAATAAGCACTTTTGTAATTGGGTTGCATTACCTCTGTCACTTGGTTTAGCAGATATGAGCATTTTCTTTAATTGTCTTCTATTTCTGTGTTGCTGGTCAGAACGCCCCTGGTCGATTCTGGCACCTAGACACGCCCCTGCGCTGTGATTGGCTGCCTGCACATCTGTGTTTACTCCCTCTGAGCTGTTAAAAATTTATGGTGAAACCAAGGTCTGCTGCCCCTATGTACATCTCCAGCTTTAGGGTCAATGTTCTGGGCAATTTGGCTTTTTTAAGGGGCTTTTTCCAAGGGGGTTGATTCACCTCCTCACAGATCCAGTCCTTAAGCTGCTACTTGGAAAAGAAGGCGTTCTGTTCCTCAGATCGAATGCAAGCCCCGCCTCCTTTTTTTTCTTTAAAATTTGTACACATATGTAAAGATATGAAAATATATGTGTAGACATCTATAATTTTATTCATATAACACACAAAGCTCCCTATATAGTGTCCTATCCTTGCAGTCACCCCAAAGCACTTCCAACATCGTGATACAATGATATATTCTGGGGGGATGAGACATGATATAGGGGAGCCCTGTATGTGTATATATATATCATTATAGAGATTAACTTATATTTTAGGTCTCTCTACATATGTGTAGAATTTAGGGGGGGGGGGAAATATACCCTGTGAGGGGACTAGAACTCCAAACCCCTTCGTTGTAAAAGCAATAGTCTATCACTGCTCACTGCTCTGCCTCTGCACCTTCTCTCAAAGCTGATTTGCTTCTCCCCCCATTGTTTTCACTCACGTCATTGACAGCAAGCAGAGATCTTGACTTGAAGCTGACATTTGTAGTTGAGTAAAGATTCTCGCCTGTTGTCAGTACAATTTGGATGTACCCACTAGAAGTAACAGCTGCTGGCTTTCAGTTGTGTGTAAACTAAGACATATGAAGGTGCTTGCTGGATTTTGGGGAACCTCAAGGCTGCAGACATAAGCAGGCAGGAGGCTACAGAGCTGTTAAAATCCAGACAACCTTTTCTGCATCCCCTGCTTTAAACAAAATGATGATGTCACAGTTCTTCAGTGAGTGGAGACACGCCTCTGGGAGGGGGAGAATGCTGCTGACGGAGGACACGCCCTGGATTTAAAAATCAATCTGAGAAAATTAGCTGAACAGCACGAGCAGCTCAAACGATAACACCCCTTTAAGCTTATTTACATATTAAAGGGGTTGTCCGTTCCAGAATTAAATAGTAAGCTGGTGGTACCAAACTAGTCCCCGGAGTCGATTGCTAAGGTCTTAACAATCGACTTGAGGCCTTAACAACCGGCTTAACAACCGACTGGAGTCCCGGAGTCGATTGCTAAATCTTATAAACTGACTTGAGCTGAGGCCTTAACAACGGCTTAACGACTGTTAGGACTTCACAGCAGTAAATTATGTTTTCCCCAGTGAAGGTAATAGGGTCCCCAGTAAGTTATACGTCCCCTTTGTAAAGGGGGTTATATTACTTTATATATCTCCCCTTTGGTAGGTGTGTAGTTTATATGTCCCCAGCAGGTATATAGGGAGGTTATGGATCCCCAGTAGGTATATAGGAAGTTATGGATCCCCAGTAGGTATATAGGCAAGTTATGGATCCCCAGTAGGATATAGGCAGGTTTAGGTCCCCCAGTAGGTATATAGGCAGGTTTAGGTCCCCCACAGGTATATAGGCAGGTTTAGGTCCCCAGCAGGTATATAGCCCGGTTTAGGTCCCCAGCAGGTATATAGGGCAGGTTATAGGTCCCCCCGCAGGTATATAGGCAGGTTTAGGTCCCCCAGCAGGTATATAGGCAGGTTTAGTCCCCCAGCGGTATATAGATAGCTTATAGGCCCCACAGCAGGTTTTAAAAGATAGCTTATAGGCCCCACAGCAGTGTATATTTAGGTAGTTATAGGCCCCAAGCACATATGTAGGTAGATTATAGCTCCTCCCTGCACGTATATAAGTCGATAATAGCCCCCTCCCCGCACATATAAAAAATAGATAATAGCCCCCTCCTGCACATATAACAATAGATAATAGCCCCCCTCCCTGCACATATAAAATAGATAACAAGCCCCCTCCTGCACATATAACAGTAGATAAAAAGCCCCCTCCCTGCACATAATAACATAGATAAACCCCCTCATGCACATATAACAGTAGTAACAAGCCCCTCCCCGCACATATAACAATAGATAACAGCCCCCTCCCTGCACATAAACAATAGATAAAGCCCCCTCCCTGCACATAAAACAATAGATAATAGCCCCTCCCCGTACATATTAAACAATAGATAACAGCCCCCTCCCTGCAATATAAAAAGAGATAATAGGCCCCCCCTGCACATATAACAATAGATAACAGCCCCCCCCTGCAATATAACAATGATAATAGCCCCCTCCCTGCAATATAACAATAGATAATAGCCCTCCCTGTACATATAACAAAAAAGATAACAGCCCCCTCCTGCACATATAAACAATAGATAATAGCCCCCCTCCCTGCAAAATTATAACAATAGATAACAGCCCCCCTCTGCACATATAACAGTAGATAACAGCCCCCCTCCCTGACATATAAAATAGATAACAGCCCCTCCTGCATATAACAGTAGATAACAGCCCCCCCCACATATAACAATAGATAACAGCCCCTCCTGCACATATAACCCAAAAGATAATAGCCCCCCTCCTGCACGTATGACAATAGATAATAGCCCTCCTGTACATATAAAATAGATAACAGCCCCCTCCCTGCACATTAACAATTTGATAACAGGCCCCCACTCCCTGCACATATAACAATAGATAACAGCCCCTCCTGCACATATAACACTAGATAATAGCCCCTCCTGACATATAACAATAGAAAAGGAAAAAAACAAAAAACGCCCCCCTCCCTGACATATAACAAAAGTAACAGCCCCCTCCCTGCACATATAACAATAGATAACAGCCCCCTCCCTGCACATAAAAAAAGTAGATAATAGGGCCCAGCATGAATAGCGCTAATTAAAAGTAATACCTGACAGCACTTACCTGACCTCGCTCCCCGCCGCTGTGTGTCGGTGCTCCCGGTCTTTTCTTCAGCGGCGTGACGTCACCCCGGGCGCGCAGGGGCGAGTGATGACGCGCACGCCGCATGGGTGTGCACATCCTGTGCGGCCACAGATTACTCCGCGGAGCTCTCTGCTCCGCTGAAGCATTTAAAATGTATGTGCGTCCGGCGGACGCACATACGTTAGTCCCGCCACCGCTGCCGTCGCCAAGGTCCTAAGCCGCTAAGCCGATAGTCTTAGCGACTGGTAGCGGCTTAGGACCCTAACGATCGGGCGGGCGGCGGGTATGCGGCGGCGCCGGGGACTATAACCAAACCCAAACCTGTCCTTCTCTTCTGAATGAGATGTCAGAGCCGCTGAGTGGCTGCACCAGTCATAAGACTCTGCTTACATCACTTTTCGGAGCTGTTCACTTCTGAATGGTGATGCAGGGAGTTGCATGTTCTGGAGAGAAGGGAAGGACAACAGACGACTGTAGGGATCCAGCGCTGGAATGGAAGAGCAGAAGAAGGTGAGTAGTGTTTTTTTTTTTTTATTTTGTTTTCATCAGCAGCTTAGAACTTTATTTTAAATTGAACCAGTCAACCCTTTTAACTAACTTTGCGATGCTGCTACTCATATCTTGAGAGGTTATTGTCCTAGATCCAGACAGAAAAGAAACAGATGTTTTAAATGAAGTTGCCTTTATTTTTAAAGAATGCTTTATCATACACCAACACATGGCACTTTGGGTTAACTGCTCCTTTAATCTATAATTATGTTTTCGAAGGATTATCATATTAAAAAAATATAAATTGATATCCGTTCCAATTTATATATTATGTTTCCTTCTGTTTCATCACTTTCATTTACTTTAACTTTCATGAGCCTAACTCGTGTTTGCAAAGCTAATCCCTCTCATGGTTTTTATTAGAGCCTTCAAATAATATACGAATTCATTGGGGCTTGGAATATACTTTAGTTATTTTCTTTCTTACTTGGGTGGTAGGAAGGTTATAGTAAACCTGTGTTTCACATTCTGTTAATTCTTTTCCTCTTCTCTTTGTGTGACCTTAGAGAAAAAATAAACGAAAGTTGCAAAGGCTATAAGAGCTGTGTTTTCTTGGACAGATGTAGGGAGTAGATTAGTCAAAACTAAAATTTAGTTTGGCTATAAAAATTACTTTTTTAAAGAGCTGACTAAAAATGTTTTACAATTTGGAAAGTAAATAAAAAGCTGATCAGGTGCAAATCTACCTATACATTTTCTGTGTAATAGTGTGGCATATAAAGTTATAGAAGGTTAATCTCACTATGCAAGATCAGTGGATTATTGACTAAAGAGTTGACAACTTAAATTGGGGGTCAATGATTCTTGTTAATCACTTGCAATTTAGTGTAGCCCCATTGTTTATTCTAAAACAAAATAAAAAATCTTTGTGCTATGTTATCTGTCTGTACACGTTGCTACCATATCAAACCGTTTGCTATGCTTTGTGTGAAATAATGGCATATCTGCCTTGATTTGGTGCCTTTCTGTAAAATCCCCACAATGTAATGCAACATGAGAAAACAACCCTAGGGTCCAAACTATATACACCTGCAATAGTATCACAAATTGAAGACCACACACTTTCCCATCAGCAGTCACTGCAAAATATGACTCATTACACATGTGCTCAAATGAGTGTCACCTATTTCTTCAACAGGTCTCAAACCCCAGGTCTTTACAGTAAGGTACCTCATCTGTTATATTGTGTGTAGGATCTGATACATGACCTACTGCAGTAGATACAGATTTCTCAGGTTGCAATAGATTTCTCTTCGGTCTAAACTAAGGAGTGGATTCCTAGTTTTTCACCCGTTAACCCCTATACAGTAATCTATACTTAGCTGCAGGGGATTACCAAATTGCCACCATCAGAGTAGTCATACTTAGCAACAGCTGACAATAGAAGATTTCAAAGTACAGTATTAAAGAGGAAGACAAGAAGACTAAAAGGACAGGCTAAGGTGAGGGCTGGGTTTGGACACTCAATATAGTAGATGGGCTGAAGGTCAGGGAAAACAGTTCTCTTGCAGTGGCATTTGGACAGAGGGTCAAGGCAGACAGGTAGTTGTGGTCAGTTAGCAATCTGGGTCAGTAACTGGGTTGAAGTTTAGAGCATATTTTCAAGATTCATAGGTTTAGAAATAATATATTGTTTTTGGATTGGAAAGTAACTGGTGATAGTACTCAAAAAGGGGTGGTACATGATCCAAACCCTTTATTTTGTCTTTATTCAATTTCTTTTTTATTGATGATATAGAGAATAGACCATTGTGGCAATCTTATACATAATAGATTATGAAATTGTATGAATTTTTGTTAGTAAAAGTTAAAGCAGTTTTCTCACTACAGACTTTTGCATTCATATGAGATTTTTTACTATCTTACGGTTTGAAATACAGGGACGTGTCTCTTCTCCCAGTAGGATGTGTCTTCCCTCACTGAAGAGTGATAAGTCCTCACACCCCTCCCTGTTCCTGCTCTCTCCTGAGTCATCTTCTTCATTCTGTGTAAGCAGTGGGAGTGAGTGGATGTCACACATAGCTCTTCAGGCACGATAACTGACCATTGCCAGAGGTCTGGAGAGCTGTGTGTGCCACCTGCAGCTTGTATTATAGTCCAGAGCTGTAGTCACAATTCTGCTTAACATCCTGAAAAGCTTTGCTGATCTCCTTTAAGGGAGCGGGCCAGTTTTTCATGTATCACATTAAAAAACTGAGGCAGGTAAAAAGAGTACAACTCCCAGTATTTAACATAAAACATTTCATGCAGGCATAGCCTAGCAAATAATTTCATTTCTGGGGCCTAAATAATTCGGTATGCGGTTCTCGATTATAATTCAGGTTGTAATGATGAATCAGAACTGGAGCGCTAGCTACCATTATCCACCATTGGCCACTGGTGTCAGCTTTTATGCCCCTTCACGTCCTGTGAGCCATCTTGCAGATATATTATTGCTTACTTATATGCTGTGACTTTTTAAAATATAGCTTCCTCTGATGAACTGTTATATGGGGAAACGTGTTATAGCTTAAGCTATAGTCCATCAGTGGCTTACTGTTATTGTTGATTGGCAGATATTTGAATCTTTTTGAAGCTGCCCCACTTTTGTTTGGTACTTACAGTACTATATCAGGGACAGGTGGAGGCGCCCTTTTCGGGGCACATCCCCTACCAGTTAGACAGGGATTTTATTTAGGACTTAAGTGTTTGTTTCTTCGTTACTTTTGCCATAATAAAATGACAAATTATTTAGTAATTTTTTGGGATAATAGACCATTAAACTTTGTAACCAGAACACCTGAATTGATATAAACAGTTACAAATATAGACTGAAATGATGAGACAAATGTGAGAAATGCAAACTGCTCTACCACCTACCTGAAAAAGAGGGGGAAGCAGAGTGTATAAAGGTGTGTTATATTGGTGGGGGAACAGAGTGTATAAAGGTGTGTTATATGGGTGGGGGAGCAGAATGTATAAAGGTTTGCTATATGGGTGGAGGGCGCACAGTGTTTAAGGGTGTGTTATGTGGATGGTGGTAACAGAGTGTATAAGGGTGTGCAATATGGGTGGGCGGAGTGAATCTGGCAGCTAAACAGACTTGGTAATTAGCCAGATCCTTTACATTAGAGCTTCAGAGAGAAGAGCAGAGACAATAGTGCACAGGCAGCCTGTTTCATACAGCTCAGAGGGGATTGAGCACAGAGAGTGCATGATAGCTAATCACAGCACAGGGGGTGTGTTCCCGATCTGAGGTTGAACTAAATGCAGGCAGCCAATCAACAGCACAGGGGGTGTGTCCCGACCAAAGGTTGAACTAAATGCAGACAGCCAATCACAGCGAAGGGGTGTGGCCTGACCCCAGGCTGCAGAAGTAGCTCTAAACACACAGATTAGCTAATAGCTGCTATACTAAATGATTTCGGTAATACAAACCAATTGTAAAAGTGCTTATTTTTACTGTCCCCACAGATTTAAGTTTTAGCTCCGATATATTTTTCAGTGATGTTACCTAACAGGACTAAAGTAATGATATTTTGTTGTCAGTGATTTTTAAATCAGAAGTGAATAAGTAATGCATTATATTGGCAAAACTAGATACAGATTGATTTTATAAGTAAAATTGACATGCTACATGCATGTGAACCTTGGACTTTGATGTTAAATTATCCTTATTTTCTGGTAAAGTAAATGATAAATGGGGCTTTAACACAAAATAATATACTATTATATCATAGAAATTTGAGGTATTCTCGGAGTGACAAGTTTTATGTGGATGTAGACTAAAAACAAAGAAACCAATTTTATTCTTTATTAATTTGGATAAAATTGTGTAAATTGTACAAAAGAAAAAAAAAAACTTTGGGATATTTTTGGGTTTTAGTAAAAAAAAATTTCACTGAAACAATCAGTGAAACTGTCCTCACTAATTACATATAAATTATGAACTGCATGATCTTGAGAAAAATAGTTATTTTCTAATTTTCGCGTTTGTGGTTTGTTAGGTTTTCTAAGACTGTCTCGATGGTTCTGAAGTGCCCCCCCCTATTCTTGATGGTGTTCAATAGGGTTATTCAGTGTTAGGACCAACCCCTTTCCACTTGGATAGGTGTTAGCTGCAATATCAGAGACACTATGGACAGATCCGTCTATCTAGGCTTAGGTAAACTTTTTCAACCCTTTTGCTGACAGATCAATTATTTAAATTTACCATGACACATCATTCATATTTATGACACACACACAAATAAAACCTAATCCCCCATACACAATAATTGTACATGTATATGCAATATGTGTGTGTATATATATTGTGAGCTTGCACAGCTCTGGTATCACTCACAAGTCCTTCAGGCATGAGACAGAGGCGATATCTGGTTCAAAGGGTGTCTTGCTTCGTGTTTTTTATTTCCCCAGCAGAAAAAAAAAGAGGGAAATTAATAAAAGCAAACTATAAACAAAAAAACAAAACTCGCTGTCTGAGCGCTTATATACACAGGTGTGTTCCCTCACTGCACCTTGGGGAGATGGTTTTTAGCGACATGGCTTCCCCCAGTGTGAATGTCTCCACCCCCAAAAGGGTGAGGAGATGCACCCCCGCCCAGTCGTTACTGCTGACCTTTATATACCACGGGGGAAAACCCGGAGTGGACCCATGGGGAGTAAGACCCCCCTGTCTTGTTTAAATCCCAATGAAAGGCCGCCCGGGAAATGGTGGTAGCCGTATAACAGAAATTTAAAAATGTATGTCGACGTTGTCTGCGAAACCCTTTTTAACAATGGCCTTTCACTCCCCCAAGGCTTTTACTTGGTGGAGTATCTTCCCTTTTCCAGGCATACCCCCAAACCCTGGCGGGGAAATATCCCTCCATCGCAGACCTTCCCAGCTGCGGCCTTGCTTTCCCCCCCCCTCTGCTCAGCCCGTGGGCGGAGCCTTTGTGCCATAAAATTGTGTCCCAGTGACAATGCATCAGCGTTGGTGTTTGGCCCCGGGGCGAGTTTACAGAAAACCCTTAAAGTCCTGTGACCAGGAACCACCGGGGGTCCCCCTTGCGTTCCCCCTTTTTGTTCTGTCCCATCCACTTTAAGGGGAATGGTTGTGATGACTTAAAGGGTCTACTATCAAGTAGAAACGCAGCGTCGATGGCCCACTTATGGCCAGGCATTCTCTTTCCATTGGCGTGTTTTTCTCCGCCGTGACAGCTTCCTGCGGGGTAAAACTACCGGGTGTTTTCTCCCTAAACCCAGTGTGTGGACGCCCTACCCTCCCTAGAAGCGTCTCCCCCTGAACAATAAATTCTTTTGAAATTTTGGGGGCCATGAGCACGGGTTTCCTTGCAGAGTACCCCCTTTACCCTTTTGGAAAGGGCTTTTTCAGCCTCGGGTTCCACTTGCCAAGGGGACTTTGCCCCTTTTGTGGGTCCGTAAGCGGGGTGTATGGAGGCAAATTTGGGGTCGAACCTCCTATTGTACCCCTGCGATACTAAGAAGGCCCGGCCTGCTTTTGGAGATGGTTGGGCCAATTTTCTAATTGCCCCCAGTTTGTCCATTTGGGGTTGATGACCCCTCCCAATGTCGAAACCAAAATGGGGGCCTCCCTACCCCTATGGCACACTTGTTGGGGTTTGGCGGTCGCCGTGCCCTTATGGCATCAAAGACAGCTTCATTTGGGTGGTGGGACTCCCAACCGTCCCAAAGTCACCACGTCATCCAAATATGTGCTGCATATTTTCTATAGGCTGTAGGTGCGTCCATCATCCTCGGGGAATGGGGCCGGGCCCCATGTAGGCCAAAGGGAAGGACCACGTAGGAAAGTGGCCATTGGGGTGGAAAAGGGCCGTTTTCCCCCCGGGCCCTCCTTTGTGAGGGGGACTGCCAATACCCCTGGTCGGTCTAACTTATAATGTACCCGCGGGTCCTAACCTCTAAACCCAAATTCTTTGACCCGGGGATCGGGTAGGCTAAAATTTTTGAGAGTCGTTTAGTTACGAAAATCGTTGCAGAAACGAAAGCTGCCATGGGGTTTGGGTATGAGACTTGGGGCCGCCCACCACTTTGGGATTTTTCTATGACCCCAAGCCCCCGCATTTTCTTAACCTCCTCGGCAATTGCTTCCCTTGGGCTTCGGGGGACCCTATTGGCCTAACCGTACCTTTTGGGGGGGTTCTGTGATGATGTCATGTTCAATGCCCTTCGTGCGCCCCTGGTAGATCTAAAAAGACCTGCGGTTCCTTTGTAGGAAATTCCTAGTTCCTGCCTTGTGATTCTGATAGGGACTCGGGATACGGACGGGTGGAAAACTCTCCTTTTGGGGCCCCCTATGCTCTCTTACCGCCGTAAAGCTTTGCCCGGTCCTTCAGGGTTTAAATTAGGTTGAGTGATTATTGAAAAAGGTTTTCCTTTCCAGGCGGGAAACACCTTATATTTTGACCTCACTGACCCGCTCTTTGATCTTAGGGGCCCTCCACTTTGCCAGAAAACCTGCTTTCGAGTGGGGAAAGTCTGCACCCGATCACGGGCGGGAACACTCTGACCCTTGCGGCCCTTTTAATATCCCTTGACTGGGTTTTTGGGGCCCGCTGTAGGTTCTCACGCACTATAGGCGGACTGCTGCGTTTTTCTATCCTGATCTCGGCAATATGTTCAATCACGTCTATAGGGGGATTTTCCTGCTCCCAGGTCTCCTTGGAAATGTCCAGGTGCCCCCGGGAGTTACCATAGGGGGCTCGAGGGGGAGAAAACCCCCGGTGGCCGGGGCCTCCCGTAAAGAAAAGGGTTTGGGTAGTAGGGGGGCCCCCCCCCCCTTTTTCCACCCCTTTTTTTAAACATTGACTTTAGGGTCTTTTTGAACCTCTCCACCCCGACATGGTCTGGGGTGATATCCGAAAGGGAGGAGTGGGGAAAATGGGGGGGAGAGTTTTTGGCCCAAAAAGGGGGGGGTCTGCTTTTCCTTGGGCCCGGGGGTGTTTTCCCCCTTCTTTTGGGGAAAAGGGGGGGGGTGGGGTTCTGGGGGCAAAAAATTAAAAAGTTTTGGGGCTTGGGGGGGCCCCCCGCCATCCTCCCGGGGCCTTTTTTTTTTTGGGGGGGGGTATAAAAAAATTGGGCTGGGGATTTTTTGGCCCCTGGGCAAGACTGGCAAAATTTCAATTGCCCTTAAATCCCTGGCCAGTAGGTTGTTCCTTTTTCCCCCTGTGCCCCCCGCCCGGGAGTGGGCGAAAAAGGCCGGCTGGATTTTTGGGTTTTTTTCCCCCCCCGGTTGGGGCTTTTTCCCCGGTTTTTTGTTGCCCCGAGGGTTTCCCCAAATTTGGTTGGGGGTTTCCCCCCTTTTTTTCCCAGGGTGTTTAGGTTTGGGGGTTGGGGTTTCCGTTCCCCTTTGGTTTGGCAAAGGGGGCGAACTCCTCGGGGGTTTTCCCGGGTTCCCCCGGGGGGACCGGAAACAAGGGTTCGGGCCCGGCGGAAAACACCCGCCCTTCCTTTCCCCTTTTTTTTTTCCCTGCAGGGGTCCGGCCCTTTAGTGTAGGGTAGGGCCCCCCGAAAGCTTTGGGGGGATAGGGGGGGGGGGTTGGGGTTTTGTGTTTGGTTGTTTTGGGGGGGGTTGCCTGCGACCGGGGGCCCGAGCGGGACCCCGGAGTTCCATGGGTTTGGAAGCCGTTTTTTGGGTTTTTTAAGCGTCCCCCCTGAGGGGTTAGGGGGGAAAAGGCGTACCCCGCCCCCGGGGGTGGGGTCCCCCGGTTTGGGATGTGGCGGGCCGTTTTGGACGCCAAAGTTTTTTTTCTTGGGGGAAATTTTTTTGGGGTCCCCCCCTGCAAGACCCCCCCCCGGGGTTCTTTTTTTTGGGGAAAGGGCTTTTTTTCCCCCATTTGGTAAAAAATTTATTTATGTTTAAAAAGGGGGGGGTTTTTATTTTTCCTTGGTGGTCCTCCCCGGTTGGCGAAAAGGTCCAAAAATTTCCCCCTTGGGGGGAAAGTTGGGTTACGTTTTTTGGGGTTGGGGGTTTTTTTTTTCTTTGGTTTGTTGTTTTGGTGGTTTTGGGGGGGTCCCCAGTGGGAAGTTTTTGCGGTTAGTTTTTTTCCCCCGGTGAAGAGGGCCTTTTTTTTGGGTTCGGGAAAGGGGGGGGGGCGCCCCCGGGGTGGGGGTGTTTCCGGCGTTGTGGGTTGGGCAAAAGTTTGGGGGGCCCCGCGGGGGGGGTTTATCCCCCCCTTAGGGTTTGGGGCCCCTGGCCCTTTTTTTATTTTTTTTTTTGTTTTGGGGGTTTTTTCCCGTTCGCCCGGTGGGTGGTTCCCCTCAGAGGGTTGGGGGTTTGCCGGGTCGCGGCTTTTGGGCCCGTTGAGCCCCCCTTGTGGGGGTTTTATTTTTGTAAGTTTCCCGGGGGGTTTTTTTTGTTTTGCTTTTCCGTTGGCTTTTTGTTAGGGCCGTTTTTTACTGTTTTTGGAGGGGGGTTTTTGTGCCCTTTTCCCGTTTTCCCCCTTTTGGGGGAAACTCGGGTCCCCCAAAATCCTTTTGGTGGGGAGGCGTTTGGAAAGGGGGGGGGTTTTTTTTTTTTCCCGGGGGGTTTTTTTAAAAAGAAAAAAATTTTCCAAAAAAAAAACTTGCCCTGGGTTTTCCCGGGGGCCCTCCAAAAACCTTTGGGGGGTTTTGGGGAAAAGGTTTTTTTTTTTGTTTTTTTTTAAAATTTTTTCGGGTGCAGCCCCCCGAGCTTTGGCCCATTTTTACCTGGGAAAACCCCGGGGGGGAAAGGGGGGTTTGGGGGGTCTTGCTTATCCCAAAAGGGGCCCGGGGGGGGGGGTGGGCGTCTAAAAACCTTTGTTTGGGGGTTTTTGCCGGAATATTTCTTTTCCTTTACCCCGGGGGGCCCGGGGGGTTCGTTTAGGTTAGCCCGTTTTTAGGGTTTTCCCCTTGAGACCCCCCCAGTGCGGGGGGACTTTTTTTTAAAAAAGGGGGGAAAAAAAAGGGGGAAAAATTTTAAACCCCGGCCCCTTTTTTAAGAAAAAATTTTTTTTTGTTTAAAGACCCGCCCCCCTTTTAAAAAAAAAAAGGCGGGGATTTTTGTTTTTAAAAAGAAAATTGTTCAAAGGAAAAAAAAATTAAACCCTTTTTTTCCCTTTTCTTAAAAGGTGCCCGGTGTGTGCCCCCCAAAACAAAAAGGTTTGGGATATTAAATTTAAAGATTAAAGGGTGGAAAATTGGGTGTTGAAAAAAGGGGGGGGGGGGTTTTTTTCCAAAAAAAAATAAACTGCACAGCAAACATATAAACATAAACAAAACTCCTGCTCGTCTGAGCGCTTACTATACACAGGTGTAGTTCCCTCACTAGCACCTTGGGAGACGGTGTAGCAGACACTGGCTTCCACCAGTGTGAATGTCTCCAGCCCAGAAGGTAGACTGGAGATGCAGCCCACCCAGTCAGCTTACCTGCTGACCTTATATACCACTGGGAAAACCCGGAGTGGAGCCATAGGGAGTAAGCACCCACCCTGCTCTATGCTTACTCCCAATGAAAGGCCGACCCGGGAATGGCTGGTAGCCGTACTAACAGACAACTTAAATGTATGTCGACAGTCTGTACTGCCGACACCTATTTAACAATGGCCTTTCACTCCACCAAGGCTTCTTACCTTGGTGGCATGTATCTTGCTCTCTCCAGGCATACGCCCAGAACCTGGCTGGGATATACACTCCATCGCAGACCTTCCCAGCTGCGGCCTTACAATATATATATATATACAGTGGGTATGGAAAGCATTAAGACCCCATTACATTTTTCACTCTTTGTTTCATTGCAGCCATTTGGTAAGATCAAACAAGTTCTTTTTTTTGCTCATTAATGTACACTCTGCACCCTATCTTGAAAGAAAAAAAACAGAAACGTAGATATTTTTGCAAATTTATTAAACAAGAAAAATTGAAATATCACATGGTCATAAGTATTCAGACCCTTTGCTGTTACACTCATATTTAACTTCACAAAATTCTGGTGCTTATGGAAATAGTAGATCGCACCATGCATCACCCATCAAAAGGATTCCATGTATCCATTAAACTGAACGATAAATATACTATGGGTGGCAAAATATGTAAAAGGTGCTTGACAAAGGGGGGAGGAGTCTCCCGAAACGTCGTACGCTCTGTCTCTAGCCCCGCCTGTCCTACAGACAGCTCCAGGAAGGAGACGCTATGCCCTGCTGTGGCACATGAACATTGCTGCTGGACTTTCCAGGACTATTTCGCCCATATGCGCAATTGTTTGGCAACGCAAGTATCTGCTCTGGTTGAGCATTTTTAATTGTCACTAAATAGTGCAATAAATGTTACGCTTTTACATATTTTGCCACCAATAGAATATTTAACACTCATATTTAACTCACATGCTGTCCATTTCCTTATGATCCTCCTTGAGATGGTTCTTCTCCAGCTGTGTTTAATTAAACTGATTGGACATGATTAGGAAAGGAAAGGCACACACCTGCCTATATAAGACCTCACAGCTCACAGTGCATGTCAGAGCACATGAGAATCATAAGGTCTAAGGAACTGCCCAAGGACCTCAGAGACAAAATTGTGGCAAGGCACAGATCTGGCCAAGGTTACAGAAGTATTTCTGCAGCACTCAAGGTTCCTAAGAGCACAGTGGCCTCAATAATCCTTAAATGGAAGAAGTTTGGGATGACCACAACTCTTCCTCAACTTGGCCATCCAGCCAAACTATGCAATCGTGGGAGAAGAGTCTTGGTGAGAGAGGTAAAGAAGAACCCCAAGATCACTGTGGCTGAGCTCCAGAGATGGGAGAAAGTTCCACAAAGTCAACTATCACTGCAGCCCTCCACCAGTCGGGGCTTTATGGCAGAGTGTGCCGACGGAAGCCTCTCCTCAGTGCAAGAAATCTGAAAGCCTGCATACAGTTTGCAAAAAAACACATGAAGGACTCCCAGACTATGAGAAATAAGATTTTCTGAGATGAAGATTGAACTTTTTGGTGTTAATTGTAAGCGGTATGTGTGGAGAAAACCAGGCACTGCTCATCACCTGCCCAGTACAATCCCAACAGTGAAACATGGTGGTGGCAGCATAATGCTATGGGGGAGTTTTTCAGCTGCAGGAAGAGGATGACTGGTTACAATTGAAGGAAAGATGAATGCTGCCAAGTACAGAGATATCTTGGATGAAAACCTCATCCAGAGTGCTCTGGACCTCAGACTGGGTCGAAGGTTCTTCCAACAAGACAATGACCCTAAGCATACAGCTAAAATAACAAAGCAGTGGCTTCAGAACAACTCTGTGACCATTCTTGACTGGCCCAGCCAGAGCCCTGGCCTTAAGCATCTCTGGAGAGACTTGAAAATGGCTGTCCACCAACGTTCACCATCCAACCTGAGGGAACTGGAGAGGATCTGCAAGGAAAAATGGTAGTGGATCCTCAAATCCAGATGTGGAAAAACCTGTTGCATCATTCCCAAGAAGACTCATGGCTGTACTAGCTCAAAAGGCTGCTTCTACTCAATACTGAGCAAAGGGTCTGAATAATTAAGATCATGTGATATTTCAGTTTTTCTTGTTTAATAAATTTGCGAAAATATTTACATTTCTAGGTTTTTTTTCTTTCAAGATGGGGTGCAGAGTGTACATTAATGAGCAAAAAAATGAACTATTTGATCTTACCAAATGGCTGCAATGAAACAAAGAGTGAAAATTTAAAGGTGTCTGAATACTTTCCACACCCACTGTATATGTGTAAAAATATACCTGTATGTTTTATTTTATTCCTAAAAAAGGCACCATGCAGTATGCAGTAATTACTCTCAACAGTTTAAAATCATAAAGTTTTACATCAAAGCATAACATTGTGTAAAAACTACATAAAGAAAATGTATGCAACTACAATTTTGCCTCAAGCAGAGCAGAAGACACTCAATAGTTTCCATAATTTTATTTGTCATTTAGTACAAAGTCCCCCATCCTTTCTTAATATTTCACAGTTCTAGAACATGTATCTTTTGGAAAGCAGTGGTGACAACATGAAGAAAATCAAGAGTATAATTTGGTATAATTTGAATATTTACTTGAATACTTTAATATATACTATACCAAGTTATTGGATGATGAAAGGGGTTATAGTTCATTGTTTGAATGTTTTTTAAAGTATATGTATATGCTTCAATAGTTTAAAATTTGTAAAAATTATTAAAAAAAAATTCTACTTAAATTACAACAAATCATAACCTATAAAACGTTGACCCCACAGGGCGTACAAATCACCAGCTATTTTGTGTAAAATTGTCATCCATCCTAAAATTAGTTGTCCCTGGTTTAGTATGTAGTTCGCCTATGCTTTACATATGCTGTGGATATGCTTGATCATTGGACAGTTTTGGACTATTGTGCTGTATTACATTGGCAAGGTCTATGGTCTTATTTTACCACAGCAGCCCAAGGTATGTATCTTGGGTCTTCTTGATGACACTTTTGAGCCAATATCTGTATGAATTTATCAGTTGCCTTTTCAAGCCGAAATCTTCTAGCATTTCACTTGATTCAGACTTCCCCACCTACAATTACTGAGTATATTGCTAATAGTAAACTGAATAACATTATCCGCCTGGAAAGGGGGATTTATGAGAAGTGCAACATGCTCTATAATTTTGAAGATGTATGCGGTCCATGGCTTGATTGTCAAGGCTTTCTATCTGAAGTTCTGCTGTGCGGCCGCATATTCAACCTCTCTTTATTCTGGGCTTCTTGATGTTGATGGTTTCTATGTAGGTATATTTAATTTGTCTCCCTTTTTTTTTTGGTTTTTCAAAAGATTTTTTTTTTTATCCAAATGGATTTTGATTAGAGATCACTAGTTAAAAGGGTTATTTCTCACAAATTTTTATTTTGTTCCTTTTTGACCTTTTAATAAATTAAAAAGATAATATATGTCATAGATCACAAAATATAAGAGAATGACAAGGCTTGCTCTCTACTTATACCATGCTTCGATTCTACTTTTTCATTACATCTTATATTATTTCTCTTTTTAATAAATGGGAATGGACTCTAAATTCACTTTTATTTTTACAGCAGTGCATTGACTTAAAAAAAAAATGAAAAAATAAAGAAAATGTTAAGATGAAAGGCAATGACATGGAATTTAATGTTACATTTGGTTTATGTAGCTGGAACTTCTAAGAAGTGCTAATGTCATAATAGCTTTGGCTGTCCCAGGAACAAATAACACAAAGACTGTTCATGGAATTAAAATCCATAA
This sequence comes from Phyllomedusa bahiana, assembly GCA_025379985.1. Classification (NCBI taxonomy): domain Eukaryota; kingdom Metazoa; phylum Chordata; class Amphibia; order Anura; family Hylidae; genus Phyllomedusa; species Phyllomedusa bahiana. The sequence continues at coordinate 47,818 of JAODAL010005675.1, read as the reverse complement.
AAATCATACGTCATATTTTGACGCCAGACGGGCTTCTTTTTCAAGTCAAATTGCATTTAACCTTATAGCTTTATTTCACATTGAATATGTGCATGCTTGTCTGAGCAACACATGTCATTGTTAAACCTCCCTGACAATCTTTGTACTGTTCATCACAACAAACAGAAACAACAGAATGCCATTAACCAGCTCTATAAAACAAAGATGTTCTGATCAACTTGTCTTACCACTTCCTTAACAAAACCAGCAGCTTATGTTTTCTGCTTCATTCATTTATACACGGTTGCATTTATATCTTTTTTATTTCATTTATTTTTGTGTGCTAAATCCCAATTCTCTGTTCACACTACCATTATGGGTAACATTTATATTGTAGCCATGACAGCTATGACAGATTTATTTTCTAATACATATTATTGAACCCGTATAAATCTTATTGAGTAGTCATGGATTCTGGTAAATTTCCTGTATTTTTTCAGTATGAATAGTGCTATTACTTTTAAGTTAACCTGTTAGCTAGTTCATGCTGTCCAAAAAAACATGAATTTACTGCAGGCTTCATGATCCCAACAAAGAAGGTTTTACCCTCCAACACTGCAGCATTACAAAACAAAACATACGGTGAAGTTGGGCCAGGTACGCTCCCTCAGCTTAACTGACAGCTCTCTACCTATAGGTAAACATGGGAAAGCTGATAGGGTGGGATACAGCTGCACATTAAACTCATCTCTCCCTGCCGCAACATCTGCTACCTGTACCTGGCCCAACTTCACCAGTTCTTTTACTCTGAAATGCAGCACTTCTGGGTAAAACCCACATTGTTGGGATCAATTAACCTAGCATCTATTACATGCTGCCTGTCAATTGGACAGCTAGAAACAGCTGACAGATTCCCTTTGATGTAGTTATAGTATTGAACTTCAGATTCCTGATTTTTGCCAGAGATTACGGAAAGATTCAGGAATCCGGTGTGCATCATATACACTTTCGTATTTCTGCTGACTGGCAGGCTGCCATTTGGTTGCACAGTTTTCATGCAATTTCCGAAGCAGTGCACTAATTATTTATGTCGTCAAAAATACTGGAAACTCTGACAGCCTCTTAGCGTGAACATATCATTAAAGTAAAGACCATACTTGAAAAGATTTATGGTGACTATATGTAAATACAATTTAATTACTGTTAATTATGCAATGTTTTCTGGCTGTAGTGTTTTCTTTATTCTAGTCTACCAGTGTCGGTGAGAAACATTTCGAAATAATAAAGAAAAATACAACAGTCGGTCCAAGTCAGAAAAACATATGGGAACCAGAGCCTGCCTTCACTTTCCATATTTACAGATTATAATAACAATTTCAATGCTTGGTTTGGATCTAACTATGCATTAGTAAATGTGTAGACAACATTCCAGATGTCTGAAATGTTTAATAAATGTTATTAACCAATTACTTCATATTTATGCATCTGAGCCATCAGTATTGAAAGGTTATTAGTTTACCACTTAAAAAAGAGGCATATGATATTTTATACTCAACAAATCCTCATCAGGCATCATTAGTTTATGTTCACACGACGGATTTGGCTGCTGATTCTGGGGCGGATTCAATGCCTCAGAATCCGTGTGTAATCTGACTTTCATTATTCCCTATAGAAAATCAGCATCATTGATTACTTATAAAGAGGTGACCAAGCGAGTATTTGCGCTATTCTAGGTATTCCTGTGTACCAAACCTCTTGCCCGTCTCTCCTGACTATGTTGCCTTCCACCTGCCCTGATCTTTCTGCCTTTCCCCGACTTTGTTCCTGCCTGCCAATTCTGTATCTTGCTACACACTGGCTGCCACCGCAAGCAAGTTGCGTCTGGGAGTCTCCCGCCGCACAGGTCCAACTGGCCTTGAGACGGACTATTTCAAAATCCGGAAGGCTCCTTAGACTCCACTCCATGACTCAGCGGATCCACTCCATACCCATGACAGAAGGACTTGGCCATGGATCCTGCCAGGGTGCCTCTACCTGACGTCCAGAGCATCTTGGCTGTAGTGACCCAACAGTCACTGCATAGACCAGCTTATGGACACTTTCCAGAACCTTGTGGTCTGTCTACCACCGGCTCCACCTGCTCCACCACCCATGGCAAGTCACCTTTCTACTGCTCCTGTGATCCCTACTGGTCCTACACTGCACCCATCTCTTTTGCCATGATTTTACATGAATCAATCAGTCATTGATTCAACCATATGGAAATAGCGGCACATCTGTTTCTTTCTGAGTGAGCCAAGGTGGCATTTATTGTGAGTCCGGCGAAGCACTGGCCTGGGTCACCCCTCTCTGAGACCGAGGGGACCCAGTAACAGCCGATCTCCAAGCATTCCTGGAGGCGTTCTGCAACGTGTTCGAGGAACCTGGACGTGCATCTTCTGCTGTGGTTTCTCTGCTCCACCTAAGACAAGGTGATTCTACAGTCGAGCAATACACGGTTCATTTTCGCACCCTCTCTTCTGAGCTCTCATGGAATAATGAGATCTTCGTTGCCTAGTTCTGGCAAGGCCTCACCAGAAGGATTAAAGACAAGCTGGCTGGTCGAGATCTTTCTTCCTCTCTGGATGAACTTATTCATCTAGCTACAAGAATAGACATCTATTTGGCTGAGAGACAACAGGTGTTCCGCCAACAGCGTAAACTGTCTGGTCCTGTCAACTTCTTCAACTCGCTCTGGTGTTTCAAAGGCCTCCACTGCCTCCACCAATAGGTTCTTCTGAAGAGCCAGTGAAGTTGGATACAGCCCAACTGTCTGAGCAATAACGTTTCTGTCATTGCCAGCAGAATCTCTAAATCTACTGTGGCAGTTCTGAACATTTCTGGGTGAATTTTCCGTTGCCGTTGGGAAACTCCCATACTTACGCTTCATGGGAGAGGCGTCCCTAGGTGTGAACACTACCTCTATACGTCTCACCATGCCAGTCCGACTCACTTCCTCGTCTGGTACCTTGTTTCAAGCCACAGCTGTCTTGGTTTATGGTTTAGCTGGAAATTTCATTGATGCATTGATGTATTGTCTCCCCATGGTCTATTTCTACAAACCGTTGTTTATATTATCCATTAATGGAGAATAGCTGAGAGACTCCATTCAGTTTAGTACTGAACATCTGACACATCTGACACTTCAAGTGGGAGCATTACATAAAGAAAAGATGGGATTACATGTGCTGCCTCATTCTTCATTTTGAGATCTTCTGTATCTTCCGTGGCTATAGTGCCACGCTCCATGCTCGACTGGCAAAGGGGTGATGTCACAAGCAATGAACAATACTGCCATTCTTATATCACCTCGGCTGGTGTGTGCTACTCCGCCACTGATTCTTTCCACCCCACTTTCTGGCCTTTCATCGCCATACCAGGAATTCACCAAGCAAGCAAGCAAAGACTCTTCTGCCTCATTGAACCTATGACTGTTCAATTGACCTCCTTTCTGGCACGACGCCTCCTCGAGGAAGGGTCCACCTATTGTCTGTGCCTGAGACCCAGGCAATGTCAAGCCACAAGCCCCGGATAAAACTGCTGGTGCCCTGGACCTCTCCAGGCCGCTGCCATGGGCCTGGAGCGCCGACGGTCTCTTCAGCTGTATGTGCATTCACTGGATGCACATACAGTTTAAGGCTTCCGGGGAGCAGAGAGCGCACGCTCCCTGCATCGTGGAGCCTCCAGGGTATCCGCACAGGCGTGAGTATGTTATCACACTGCCTGCGCGTCGTGATGACATCACGCCGCCTCTGCTGGGAAGAAGCCGGAAGCTTTAGGGAGTGGGGGAAAGGTGAGTACTGTTATTTTTTATTTTTTATATGCCATATTACCTGCCTAGCTATATACTTGGGGTCATGTTACCTGCCTGGCTATATACTGGGGCCATATTACCTTTCTAGCTATATACTGGGGACCAAATTACCAGCCTAGCTATATACTTGGGGCCAGAGTACCTGCCTAGCTGTATACTGGGCACCATATCACCTGCCCAGCTGTATACTGGAGGCCATATTACCTGCCTAGCTATACTAGGTGCCCTATTACCTACCTATACTGGGGGCCCTATTACCTACCTATTTGTAGTGGGGGCCCTATTACCTACTTATATGTACTGGGGGCCCTATTATCTATGTTTACTGGGGGCCCTATTATCTATCTATACTGTGGGCCCTATTATCTATCTATATGTACTGGGGGCCTTATTATGTATCTATATGTACTGGGGACCCTATTACCCATCTATACTGGGAGCCCTATTATCTATCTATATATACTGAGGGCCCTATTATCTATATAAACTAGTGGACATATTACCTATCTGTATATTAGGGGCCCTATTACCTATCTATGTACTGGGAGCCCTATTACCTATGTGTGTACTAGGGGCCCTATTACCTATCTATATACTGGTTTGACCCTTTTTACCTATCTTTATACTGGGGGCCCTATTATCTATATACCGACTGGGGGACCCTATTACCTATCTACAGATTGGGGAACAATATCATCTATATATCTACCTACTGGGGAACATATAACCTTTAGACCTTCCTACTGGGGGACATATAAACTTTATACTTACCTACTGAGGAGACCTATATACCTACCTAATGGGGGCATATAAAGGAACGATGGGTGACTCCCCATTCTCCAAAACAGACGCCTGGCTTTTCTATTATTCCTCCAGTAGGTAGGTAGGTATATACAGTATGTGCTGGAAAAGTGAGGATTTTAAAATGTTTGTGTGGTAAATTCTGCAGAGACGAGTCGTGGTCAGAAAAAGGCATCGTAGTGGTCTGGGCTGGATGGCGAAGAGAAGGGAAAGTGAACGACTTTGATCAGAAAAGATGTTTCCTGTAAGTCACTAAATGTAACTTCAGTGTAATTGCTTATATTTCTGCAGAGCATCTGCATTCAACTAGTTTCTACCACTATATGGCCTGTATGGTGTTAATATACGCCTTCAGAGCCTGTGTACAACTGATAGTCACATGTGGTGTTCGCGTTCAGTCATTTGTCTGGCAGTATTATTTGATCCTTAAGTAGTAATAGTTTTGGGTCTTGGTATTGTAGGAGGGTTCTTTTAGTAACAATCAAACATATTGTATATTTGCTCTATGTATAGGTGAATTTTTTGGTGACTGTTATTAATAAGGTATTACACTGTCATACTTATGTGAGCGTTTTTGAGAAAACAAATTTGTCAGGGCTGATTTTCATTGTACAGCGACTGCTGAGTGACTACTGAGGCAGGATCTATGTGGAATATGCAGAAAATTAGTGACAGGAACATAAGTTTTTTTTTCTCTGTAAAAATACATGCCGCAGTTCACAATGTGGCGTGAAAAATGCTGTGTGAACCCAGCCCTACTGAGCAAAACGTAACACAGATGTTTTGGGACCCTAGCAATGCCCCTGTTGTTGCCCATAGCCACCAATCAAAGCACCCCTTTTCATGCATGGTGTTGCCATTGTACTTTGTTTGACATTTCTTATGTATGTATCCCCTCGAATGTACTGCACCCTGGGATTAATGGCGTTTTAAAATACATAATAACAAAAATAATATATGAAGGGTTCTGTTTCTGTTTCCAGGACCTTAAGCTGCCAGAAAAAAAAAATTTTCTTCCCTTCATTTGCACTCCAGTCCATAAATGCATGTTCTTCTCTCCATTGTGGTTTGTGCGAGTTGCTAAAACAGTCAGCTGTTTCACTATGTCCATAACATACTGTGAGTATAGATGTACTTATGTCTGGCTTTTTAGAATGTCCCCCATTCTGCCAGTATAAGTGGCTTCTGCTCCCAGAATACTGCTTTCTGTCATGAAAATATGTGTGACTGGACAGTTTGGTCCCTGGAAACAGGTTCTTCACCCCAGTTATATCACATACAGTATGTAATAATCATTTACTTCTAACAGTGCTGTAAAAAAATGTTAAAGGAGTTGTCTCCCTACAGAGTTTCACAGAATGCATGAATGAAATACTCTGTCACTTCCTGGTTCAGACTGACTCATTTGCATACAGCTCTGTGCTCCCTGCTTTCAGTTGCTAATTAGATCAGATTAGCTAAGCAGCTTTTCAAACTGCTCTCAGAAGGCTTTATCTGATCCCTCAAACAAAAGCCCTAATTACAGTTCTGTTTATTTTACATAAATCAAGCTTTTTACTGCTCAGCAGCATGGACACTGCTGCAATCTGTGTGATGATGTCACTCACTGTTATCTCATTGAACAAACAGCAGGGGGAGAATTGTTTACAGGTCAGTTACTGAGGGAACTGAAATAGCCAGGGAGGTCATAAATTCACTTGTATCTCCTTAGGGAAAACAGAGGAACAAAGCAATATATTTGGAAAATGTCTTTATTTTGTGTTCCCTACAATTTGAAAGCTATTGTTTGTAGCGAGACAACCCCTTTAAGTCTTTATGATAATTTTTAAAGATACAGTGTCACACAAAGCAAACATTAAACACTAAAAATATACATATCTTTTTAACAGACATAAAGCATAACATATTTTCTTGTACAGCATTAACTTCCCATATGAGCACTCATGAATTCCGAAACTCAGGAATTTACAGATGTAGCAAAGTTAAACTTGACAAATCATGATATCACGGCAGGACTGTCCTAACAATATTATGGGCCCCTGGGCATAGCACTGCAGTGGGCATTGCCCAAATACATTATATTACATCAGGCCATGTCTCTAGACACCCAAACATGACACTACATGAGGTCATGTCTCTAACTACCCACAAGCACACCCATATCATCAGGCCACCTGCTTTGGGATAAACCGCTGACATCTTGTTAGGAGCCTGCCTCCTACAAAACTAATTGGCAGGGATCCGATGGCTTCCTGCTCTGCCATGGTTTTTAGAACAGCCAAACAATTTAAAAAAAGCAGCACGCCAAGCCAGGGATCCAGGGGATACGTCCATAGGGCAATTGCCCAGTGTACCCAATGGAAAAGATGTCTAATTACACAGAATTATTAACGCAACTTTAATCATGCTTTTCAAAATCAGATAACATGAAAAGCCGTAATATCATGGTCAAGTTAAATTCTGCAAATGAATAAACTACAACTTGTACTAAATCCTTTCTCATAAAACTATGGGCCACATGTATGAACCTGTTTAGGTCTAAAACTCACTTTTTTGCCCATAGGTTACAGCGGTCCCCACTGCACGGGTTTTCTGTCGGGCGGTTTTCCCACCCACGGTCCGGCCGCAAAACATTGAACATGAACAATCTTCCGTCCGGTTTCCAGACGGAATCTGTGCATGTCAATGTGGAGGGGGAGGGCTTTTCTCCAATCATCACGTGGGGACGGCCGCAAAACAGGACAAATACTGGCTGGCAAACCGGACGGTATTTGTCCTGTGCAGTGGGAACGCACCCTTAGAGTTTTTGTAGCTTTTAAAACCTGTGAATTTGATTCTAACATTTACTGAGGTATAGTAGGCTGGCAGTGTCCTCTGAATAGTCACTATTTACAAAACGCTGTATCAACCTATATGTGTAGAAAGCCATTGACAAGATAGTTATGGATCAGGAAGACAATTGGCATGTGTAATTTTGCTGTTGATGGATGTAATTTGCCCTATGCATACAAAACACTGTACTACGTACGGGGCTCCGAACCAGATGGTCACTGTACCTCTGATATTGAAGTTGCTTCAATTTTCATGGTATTATTGGATTTGGCTCTGATGATTTGGCAAAGTGTTGCCTTTTCTGACTGACACATTTTCTGCTTCCTTGAATGGATGGCCTTTGCGTGTCAGGCTAAGTTCACACGGCTAATTGCAGGGGGTATAGTACGCTCTGCAATTACATCGGGTGTTTGGGATGGCCGGTAGCCCGCTGGCCCCATAGACTGTCATTACTTTCGGCGCATAAGCTCCGTGAATAAATGACATGTCACTTATCTCCCCGCACGGCGTATTGTACGGGAAGAGGAGGCGTAATCCATAGTTCTCTATGAGAACTGTGGATTACCATAATGACTGGGGCGCATTTCGCTCGTATTTGAGCACAGTATGCCGCTAAATATGCGGCGAATGCGCCCCAATTTCCCCCGTGTGAACATACCCACAAACGAGAAACATAAGAGAACAAACACTCTGCAACCATTGCTAAAAGAGCAAAAGCTGATGGTGGCAGTGTTATGGTCTGAAAAAAGTGTTTTTATAGCATTCTCTGGGCCCACTCATCCATGTTGAAGGCCCTCACAACTGAATTATGTATGAATCCATCCTTGCACATTACCTACACTCATACATGCAGGGTGTCTTTCCTGGGCAGATGGGATCTTCCAACAAGGTACTGTGACATGTCACACAGTTAGCTTTGGTTGAAGAGCAACTTCCAAGTACTTCCCCGGCTGCTGAATTCCCCACACTTGAACCCAAGTGAACACCTGTGGGACCACCTCGATCATCATGTTTGTTCTGTGAATCATCCTACATGCACCCTCCAGCATCTGTGAGATGCTCTGCAGGGCCTTATTGGGTCACTCCCAGCCAATCTAGCTGCTGTCAGTGCTGTACACTGCAGTTACAAATATACACAACATAAAACATATATATTAGCACTTATTCATATATATATATATATATATAAAATATATATATATATATATGAATATATATAATATATATATAATATAATATATATATATATATATATATAAATATATATTGTGGTTATAATATATATATATATATATATATATATATATATATAATGTGTGTATATTTGTTGAAGTTATCATTAAAATTCAAAAAAAGCTAATTTTGGTGAAATCTGGAGTTATTTCTGTTTTTCCTCCACCCATCTTTGGATTTCTTGTGGAGTAATAGCGAATTTATTATCCCTGGAAGGAATATTTGATTTACAGATTTCATATCTTGTTATGGTATATTTTATATGCTATTCAATAAGCCACTTCTTACAGTGAAAAACGTTCAGGAAAGGTTACTTAGTCACTTGATACTTGTCAGCAAAAACCTTTTAGCAAACAGAGAACTTGGAAACACTGTTTATATAACCTTTATTTTTCCACAGAAAAAAGTAGTGGAGAATAGAATCTGCAAATCAGTTCCCTAAAATGTGTTACAGTGACTGGTGATAACCAAAAATTGTTACTGCCCTTTGTACAAATAATATAGAAAATAAACATTTCCAGGATGTTCAAAGTTGTGCAGAATTTTAAAATGTATGAATAAAAATTTTAAGATTCAGCAAATTTTCTTTTTTTTATTTTTCTGGCCGTCGGAAATCCCTAACGTTTCCACAGGTAAATCCACAGTGGCAAATCCACAGCAAATTTTAACATCTTTGATGTGGATTTACTGCTTTGGATTTTGGTATGGAAAAAAGTCAATGGGCCTTATGTATGAAAACTGTCTATCAGTAAGACTGTGTTTGTTGCCCATAGAAACCAATCAGAGCTCCACTTTCATTTCATACGAGTACTCTGGAAAAATAAAAGCTGAGCTCTGATTGGTTGCTGTGGGTAACAAAGACAGTCTTACTGATAGACAGCTTTCATACATAAGGCCCCCTGAGTTTAAAGTTTATAGTTGCAGCAGCACAATCTGCAATAAAACTTATGACTGTGGGATAATTACAGATTTTATCTTCGCAAATGATTGGGGAAAATGCAAATTAAATCCACACCATTCCAATGATGTGATGTGAATTCAAAATCCACATCAAAGTAAATTTTTAGTGTGAACTGCTCACATTTTTTATGCGTTGTGGATGATATTTGTTAAAGGAACCTGTCATCTTCAACAGGCAGCCTTATCTGCAAGCATTACATGATAGAGCAGGAGGAGCCGAAAAGATATATAGTGGGACATGCATGAATGCTCCGCCCGGTTCGCTGTATTTTTAAACAGGCGCACTCCAGTATCATGCACATTACAGAGCTCCCATGGCACTTTGTAATGCTCCTGAGATCCGGGGGCGTGTCACACTACAACCATACGAAGCTACACATTTATAGCTTCAGTACAGCAAATCCAGGTGCATTACTGCTGGGACAGGTATACCACTTTAGGATACTAATAGGATATAACCTGAATGTGAGATAAGTGTGGATTCTGCCTCTGGAACTTACATCTATCTCAATGTGTGAGATGGGAAAACACCTTTAACTCCTTAACGACCGCCCGCCGACTTTAGACGTCGGCTGGTGCAGGTAGTTCGTCTGCAGAGACGTCTTTTGGCATCGCTGCAGGCATTGGAGTTTGCGGCTCCGGGCGCCCCAGCTATGCCGAGATCGGGGCTGTACTACACAGTCCTGATCCCAGAACATCTCCTACGAGCACCGGGGAGCAGGGGAAAGCTCCACACCCCGATGCTTTAACCCTTTGATTGCGGCAGATAGTCACCGCAGCGTAATCAAAGGGTTTCCCTGCTCTGTCAGGTGATCGGAACACCCGGTGACCCGACAGAGCCCGGGGAACGGCTGCACAGTCATCCCTGGGGACCTAGAGTAGCCACAGGGCTGTCTGTGTATCAAGCCAGTGACTAGGGCAGACTGTGTGCTGTTTTGATCACTGCCTGTGTCAGACTGACACAGATTATAATGTATTAGCATATATGAATATGTTAATAAATTACTAAGTGTAAAAAAAATGTAACACAGTTATCCCTTCAAGGGATTAAAAAAAAAAAAAAAAAAGTTAAAAAAAAAAAAACAGAAAAAGTGTAAGAAAATAAAAAAAAATAAAATAAAAAAAAATATTTAATAAAAAATAATTGTGCATACATTACACACAGAAAAAAACTACACATATTAGGTATCTACATTACTGTAATAATCTGTAGGATTAATCAAACAAGTTATTAAGTGTGAAATGTGTATGGTGTAAAAAAATAAAAAAAATTCTGCAATTATTTATAAGTGAACTTAAACTATTCCCCATAAAGTACAACTTGTCTGGAATAAAACAAGGACTCATACAATTGCGTCATTGAAAAAATAAAAAAGTTACAACTATTGAAACGCAAAGAGGCAAAAACGAAAAAAAAATTCTGGTCATTAAAGGGGTTTTGCCACGATCTAATGTTGACCTGGTATCCTCCAAAATGGGTATTTAATCACTTTTCTAAATATATGTCACTATAAAAAGTGAAACCTGGGACCGCTGCAGCATTAATTACATGCCCTTAGTTTCCTGACAGTTTACATAAGACACGACCAGGACACTGACAGGAGCTGATCTGACTGTACTTGCTTGGTTTAAACTTCTTATCTGATGGCAGGGAACATGAAAGACCTTTGTAGGGACTGGGGAAAAAAGTCTCTGTCTCCTGTATAGAGAATCCACTGGTTGTAATGTAATTATCAGAGTAAAGATTGCAGACAATCCATGCTAAGCCCTTCTTCTTCCCCACCTGCAGCTTTTAAGGGACTGGGGAACAATGTTCCTGTGTGTCCTGTATAGAGAATCCACTGGTTGTAATGTCATTATCAGAGTAAAGATTGCAGACACTCCCTTGGCTCACTGCTCAGCCCTTCTTCCTCCCCGAGTCCAGCAGTTTGTGAAGGAATGAAAGAAACCTGCCTGCCTGGAGCTAATCTTCTCTCCTGAGCAGATAAGTGGGAGAGAATAAAACCCATTGACTTGTGCACAATAGTTATTCTCTGTGATTTAGCAAAACAATGTTTGCTCAACTGGAGAGCCTGAGCCTCGGGAACGTGCATGGGAGGTGGTACTATGACATCACAGAGGAGGCACTTGTTTTTTAAACACAGAAACACAACGCCCCTCTTTTCAAGGCTCAAGTTCAGCCTGTTAGCTGAAGAAACCCCTTTAACTACTTTTCAGCCGTTCGACTTAAGGGGTTAATGATGTATCTTAGAGATACTCTATGAGTGTCTTTTTTAATTCAACCTCTTTAATGCAACAAAGTTTGTGCAGTGAGTACTGTGTTACTTAGAAAGAGAACAGTTTTATAGGTTTTATCTACAGAGGAAATATTTTTGCATCAAATGACCAAATTAACTGTGCTGATTTATGTGTTACTAGGTGCGATCAGCACAGTGCATTTGTTGCTGTGCTAATTATTCAGACTTTTGATATGTTAAATAAGTATCTCAACATGATGTTAAATTATATGAGACAGTGGTAGAAAGCCTAAGTCATATTTGCCCTGCCCAAATGTCAGTCTACCTCCTGTTACATTCAAAGACTTCAAAAATAGCTGAAATTTTGTACCAGCAACTCGCTGCCTTATTTAATTTTTTAAGATTTACAAAGAAGGGCAGCCAACAATTTTTAGCACTATATACTATAATACCAATTCCATAATTCTTGCATGCTACATTAGAATCTGTCCTTACAAAATTCTGAAAAATGTTTTTAATTAAGGGAATGTTTAATGGTTACCTGTTTTTTTTTTTTTTTTTTCTACTCTATTGCATGGAAGGTATTAGCTAGGTGCACACAGCATAGGACAAAATACGTTGGAAAGCCGATGGCATTTTGTCCTGTGCAAGACCGCGGTTTTTGTCACTGATCCACGCAAAAACCATGGTCTGTTTTAGTTCTTGCCGTCGGCCCGTACAATTGAATGTATGGGAATTCGATGGCAAACTGTGGGACTCCAGTGGAAAAGGCATATTGCATATTCTGCTGGATTTTTAACGCGCCGGCTAAAAACCCGTACTGTATAGATTAAAGCAGGAGTTTTTCATTGCTGTCTATGCAGCACATCATACTGTTGGATTCTCGGCGGTTTCAGTATTTTGATCCGACGCTGTGTAGACATAGCCTTATGGTAAGTGCATTAGGTCTCTTGTTTCTTTTTGTTGTCTTGGTAACTGTATATAATCCTACAGTGTATAATAAAGAAAATGTCAGTGAATTAATACCCGAGTAGCCATGTATGTGCGTTGTGTATGTGTAAACAGTTGATAGAATTTGTACATCTTATGAAGCGGGAACCATAATGAGCAGAAACAGAGGAAGAAGCGGATTATAAGAAAGTGTGCTGGACACCTTGATCGAGTCCTGTGAAAGACATGATCAACTTCAAGCCAAGGATGAGGACAACATCTTTTAATTAATTGCTGGCTTTGGCAGTGAATGATAAGTCCTTGTGTGACCTCCTCTATTACACACAAATGTGTCCTGTTGAACATGTGTAACATTGTATAATATGATCAAAGTTCAGGTCTTGTTTTATTTTTAGAGACTCCTATTTCCCTTTTTACTATATAGTTAACTGAATGGACCTGCTAAAGGTGCTTTTTATGTTAAAGGGGTTGTCTCACTACATTGATTCATCTCACCTCAGTCCTGTTTTCTTGGTTTCATTTTGAATTCCGTGTTTCCTGGCTTCTACTAGGCTGCAGTAGAAGCCAGGTCTGTAGCTATAGCGACCAGTGCTGGCAGCCTATCAGAAGAGATCAAACAGGTCTGTAGCTATAGCGACCGGAGGAGCTGATGCAGCCCATACAAGAGGGGATATCTAGGAATAGGTATGACACATTTAATGGACATATAATGCAAAGTAACTTGTTTTTACAAGATCTTTAACATAAAAAGCAATCCTTGTAGTGAGACAACCCCTTTAAAGATCTTGCAAAAACAAGTCACTTTACAATATGTGTCCATTAACAGTGTCCTACCTATTCCTAGATATCCCTTCTTGTATGGGCTGCATTAGGTCCTCAGATCGCTATAGATACAGACCTGTTTGATCTATCCTGACAGGCTGTCAGCACTGGTTGCTATAGCTACAGACCTGGTGTCCTCAGCAGCTCACCACTGCAGGCCTGTAGAAGCCAGTAAAGCCAGTAAACACTGAATTCAAAAAGAAAACTGAGAATACAGGACTGAGATAAGATGAATCAATTTAGCGAAACATCCCCTTTAAGCTTGATGGGGAGTTAAGCACAACTTGCCACAGTCAAGGACAACATAATCCTCTTATGGGCCCTGTTTCTAAAACCATTACATGGGCTACAACTTATATACTTATATACACTGCTTATTAGTTCTTACTAATGATATGACATATGTGTGCAAAGAAAACAGAAATTACAATATAAATGTATGGTACCGTCAATAACGTTAATTTGATCTTCATTGCCCTGGAAATTTCATTTTAAATGTATTGGGTTATTTCTTCAGTAGCATTGTATTTACTGAACCAGATCAGATAAGGTCTTCCTGAATCTTTTGCCTCTCCATGATAAAATATATGTATACCATGGCTGGCTATCTATATGTCTATCTACATAAATGCTTTAGTGTGTCATGGGTCAGTTTGTAACATAAATACTGCTACCATGGTGTTGGATCACCACATGACTTCCTAACATGCTGAATGATAGACTTGGCACTGGATGCAGAGAAGTGTAGTAAGAAGTGTAGTTAGAAAAAAGGGGGCTGCAGACATTTTTCTGTATTTTTTGGTGATTTTGTGCAAATTGCAGCAAAACTACAAAGAACGCGCCATTTCTACCTGCACTATAGGTGTAAGTTGCCCTGACAGGACCTGTAAGATGTCCCTATAATGTCACATACACCGAAAATTACACAACGCTGCACAACACCATAGAGAAGGCGAGAGAAGCTGTAATAACAGGGAGAAGAATGGGGGTCTGTGGAGACAGGAGCTTGGAAGTCAGTGAGGATGTCACAGCAGCAGTGTTTATATCAAATGTACAGCAGTTTATATGTGAGAGAGTAGGGGGCATGTAAGGCATGTAAATTGTGAAGCTGAAGGAGTGGAAACCCAGCTGTCAGACCTGGATCAGCTCTGCAGTCAGTGCTGTGGGCTGTAATCTCCTTGTAAATGGGGCTCATATATCAGCTACAAGGAAAATCGGCAATTGGACAAAGTATGTCTCAAAAACGCATGTAAAGGATTTTTTCTGTCCTTAGCTAAACGGAAAAACGCTGGGAAAAAGTGACATGGAGAAGGAGAAGGGAATCCTGGTGGACAGTAAACTTGTAGCAGCCAGTGTCAGGCAGCAGCTGCCAAAGCAAATAGGATTATGGGGTGTATTAAAGATTACTACAGGTAATGAGTGGAGGACAGAGGAGCCTCTCAAAGAAAAAGTTACAGGTCTGTAAGAGACAGAAATCTTGCTTGATTGTAGGTGAACAACTACTTATTTTCCACCATAATTTGCAAATAAATTCTTTCCAAATCAGGCAATGTGATTTTCTGGATTAGTTTTCTCATTTTGTCTCTCATAGTTGAGATCTACCTATGATGTCAATTACAGGCCTCTCTCATCTTTGTAAGTGGGAGAACTTGCACAATTGGTCGCTGACTAAATACTTTTTTCCCTACTGTATATACAACAACCATAGTGTACAGTTTGTTTTTAGGGGATATAACCAGTGACAAGAGCTCCTCAGTCCTGGCCGCACATGCTCAGACATCACCTCTCCTCTCAAGCAACTACTGTCTATTCCCTGCCTAGTAACCACACACTCACTGCTGAGCGAGTATTCAACCCTGTTGCTGTCTTTCTACTCCTGTCCTCTGCACTCCTTAGTAATTTATCCAACAGTGAAGTACATTGCTTTTTTTTTAGTCTGTCTATTGCCATTTTTTCCTTCCCTACCCCCAAAAAGAAACTTCAATCTGGTATGTGCATTGAGAAACAAAATCCACATATTTGGTTCCTGTAGGGACTTGAAACTAAGACCACTACGCTGAAAGGCAGAAGTGCTAACCACTAATGTATGTTGTTATGCCAATAAATACCCCCAAATGGTATGAATGGGAAGTACAATATGCCCACAAAAATCAAAACCTCATTTATACTCATTGACGCACAGGGCCACAAGTATGAAAAATGTCTAGGTCTAAAACTCACTTTGTTGCCCATTGCAACCAATCAGAGCACTCCTCTCATTTTTCTAGAACACTATATGAAATGAAAGAGGAGCTCTGCTTGCCTGCTATGGGCAACAAAGTAAGTTTTAGACCTAGACAGTTTTCATACATGAGGCCCATACTGTAAATAGGAATAGGAACTGAAATGCTGAGACTATTAAAAAAACGTGTACTCCTTGCGCCCATATATGGCCTTGATTTCTATTGGGTTAAATCTTATCATGAAGATTCTGAAAATATAATTAGATTTTATGTTTTGATCCTACATAATTTTAAATATACCAGGTAAATAAACTGGGTATTTAATGCCATATAAACACACAGCAACCATACAACTAATTCAAAGTATAGAGAGAGCTTGTCTCCATTTTTCCTTAGTTTTATTAATTAATATATTTTAATATCTATATATTAATATATGTAATATAACAATATATCTATTTACAATGCTCTCCGATGCTCTGCTGTGGTATTACTGGTCATTGACCACCCCATATTGGCATGGTTTCATGTGCATGAGGTAACCTCAGCTAGTAAACCTGGCTTATGTCAACAAACTAAGAAAGACAATTTCTTAGTTTAGTACATGCTGACAACATTAAACACAGAGAATTAGAAACATCATGCAGCAAATATCAGCAAAAATAAACCTACAAGCTGAAGAAAATTCACTCGGACGTACATTTTAACATTACCAAGTCTGTATATGATGAATTTCCTTAAACCAGTCTGTGACCCAAGGGCATACCGGGGACATCTATAATCTAGGAAAGATCAGCTTAGCCACAATTCAAATACCCTCCATTTTTATTATTGCTGCTTGGATGGTGTGAATCATATTCTGTTATAGAGCTCTATGAATTGTAGTTATGCCCTTGTATCATATACTGTTAAAGTAATAGCCATTTCTTCCACAGTACTGAAGAATATAGAGCAGGGTTGTATATATGGGTTCAAATGAATTATTTGCGGGCCACAAGAAATTCTTTTGTCTCTCCGAAATGTCATAACTCACTGATTGTGGTATCTTGTAATGGGAGAAGGTGTAAAGAAGTGTATTTATTGTATACATTAACTAATGGAGCTTATTCTTTTAAGTAGATTTCTATAAGAAAGTATAGCATGCTTATAAACTGAATTTATTATACAAATCAAGGTTTTGGTGGATAAAAGCAGAACAGCAACGACCTTTTACTCAGCCTCTGTTTTTGAAGATTACCACAAATCGAGATAAGATGCAATAGTTACGTTTATCTAAACAATATCTCTATAAGTTGCGTGTGGGCTGAACATAGATGGCCTTTTGTGTAGCTTGAAAGTACATTGTAGTAACATATGTTTTGTGTGAGCGCCTTCAAATAGCATATGAAATCATAGCCTCAGCTTTTAGGTTTAAATGATAAATGTGTTGCTAATGATGTTTGAGATGTTTCTGCTTTATCAGCGGTCCTGAAGCACTGTTTTTAAAATGAAACCTTAAAATAACCATCAAAGACCCTTGTGCAGAGCTACATGGTAAGCAGAACCTTCGCATATATCACGGGACAGCTTTGTTTGGCAAATATGACATAATCCTTTTTGGTCTTTTAAATTTACAACACCATTAGGAATGACCTGTTTTCCCACACATAACAGAAACCACAAAAGCTAGAGAATTACCACTGCATATGGATGTTAAGACTTACTTCTGTACTTCGACTCACAAAAATACATTTTTGCCAAGGCAAGCAAAGTGATAGCTTGGCCTGTTTATTTTCTTAGATCTAAAAGAAATCTACTTCTAAACTTTGTGTAGCCCTGGAAAATTCCACTTCCACGTGTACTGTTCACATTCTTCAATACAGTAACATGCATGTGTCTGTGTGCACAATAACATATTAATAATTCATAAAATGTAACTATATTTTTTATAAAAAGACATCTTGTAGTCCATAAAAAACACCTTAGGATATAAAAAGGGTTCAAAGGACCAAAAACATGGGTTTGTTTATAGTATGTACAATATTCCTATTTTTATAATTGTAAGGGCTTGTTCACATGGAGTTTTGCCTCCGAATTAACATCCGCTTTTTAGATGCGTCTCGGGGACCAACAGGACGGACCCAGAGACGCATCTAACAATTAGCATGACTTTATCACTGCCGCAACGAGGAACACGCATGCGGCGTTCCCATGAGAGATCACCGCTGCGTGTTTGCCCTGCTCCTGTCGGGTCTGCT
The DNA here is from genome assembly GCA_025379985.1 of Phyllomedusa bahiana. NCBI lineage: Eukaryota > Metazoa > Chordata > Amphibia > Anura > Hylidae > Phyllomedusa > Phyllomedusa bahiana. The sequence continues at coordinate 29,691 of JAODAL010005675.1, read as the reverse complement.
TTACGGACCCGATCAAAGAATCGCATGTCAATTCTTTGATCGCCTCCGCAAGTCGGACCCTACAGGTGCAGGGCAAACACGCAGCATCGATCTCTCGTGTGAACGCCGCTGCGTGTTCCTCGTTGCCGGCAGTGATAAACTCACTGCTAATTTTTAGATGCGTCTCTGGGTCCGTCCTGTCGGTCCCCAAGACGCATCTAAAAAGCGTATGTTGATACGGAGGCAAAACTCCATGTGAACAAGCCCTTACAGTACATGGACAAATTTCATGAATTTTTAAAATGTTACTTGTCTGTAATTTGTGATAGTATTCTGACTCTGTGACTTATATATATATAAAATAATAGTAAGGCTCTGTCCACATGATGAGCATTTCAGATCTGAATCCACGCGGATTCCAACTTGAAATACTCGTCTAAAACCGAAATGAAACCATTCCCATTGACCTCAATAGAAAATACGCCTTGTAGCGTGTATCTTTAGTGGTCGGTTTTCAAAACCGATGCACCTAAAAGAAAACTTAGTTCATGTTCATTCTATGGAAATGTGTGGAAATTTACTATCCATGTCAGTAGGGAAGGCTAAAAACCTTGTGTAAAACGCGGCCAAAACGTTTGTATGGGGTTTTCAACACAGACTCACTTCTGACTGTAAACCGCGAATAAAAAACCCTAGGAGACCCTAAATTCACATGTATGCAAAAATGCATTGGACGACATGGTTTTCAATTGCAGAATCCAACGTGTAAATTTTACTCGGCATCTGAACGTACCCTAAGACACTTTGGGCCTTATGTATGAAAACTGTCTAGCAGTAAGACTTTCTTTGTTGCCCACAGCAACCAATCAGAGTTCAGCTTTCATTTCATATAGTGCTCTAGAAAAATAAAAGCTGAGCTCTGATTAGTTGCTATGGACAACAAAGAAAGTCTTAGACCTGGACAGTTTTCATAAATAAGGGCCTTTTGTTGTAACTGAGGTATATATCTTTTGCTTCTTTTAGCCAGCTTTATTAAAAAAAAGGTATGCACATGTATGATATATTTATTCCTCTAGACAATATATACTCAAACAGGTTGTACTTTCGGGCACAGAAGAACCAAATGTATGCCAACACAAACCTTGGCATTTTAAGCCTATAGTAGTTATGTTTATATGCTTGTATTCTTTTGATTATTTGGACAAATAAAGCCTAAATGTGTTGTTAGCATAATCTAACCACCTAATTTGATTATAGATAATCTTAAAATACATTCATTCTTTAAAGCTGCCCATACAAATAGGATTAATTTTGGCCAATCATATCTCCTTTTGCGGATATCCACTGTTTGTGTGTTTTTATTGTTTTGTTTGGAAACACTTTTCCTTATCATCCAGTTTAGTCTGAGCATGTAGGACAGCACCAAAACATTTAGGAGCATATGGATGTAAGTACACCATAGTGGGTTGGTCTTCACTTCCACTAGACAATCCAAAAAGTAAAAGAAGCAACAGCATTCATTAACATTTAAGCTTTCTTATTTATCCCCCCCCCAAAAAAAATACAGGAAAATGTGACATTTGGACCTCTTTACAGTAGATCAGTTTTTCCTGCTCTAAAAACATGGAGACTAACACAAATATCTTAATGTAAGACATCCAGTCATAAGTATAAATTAGTTAACTATTACAAGTGCAGCATTATAATAACACCCCATACTCACAGTCAAGTCATATTATTACGACCACTTCTTACAATGGATGTTGGCAGTGCGTAGCTCATGAAGGAAGCCGAGTGTTAGGAGCTGGCTTGGTGGGTACAAAAGGTGAACAAGCGACATGGAAACTGTGGAGCACATGTCACTGATGTGAAAAGTGTGCAAGGGTGGACCGACACACTACAGCGGAGCAGCTCAATGCCAGAACGAACCACCGGGTGACGATGTATATCTAAAATAACAGTTCAGCAATCCTGCTGTGTAGGGCTCCGAAGCAGATGGATGATGAACCAAGCAGCATCGGCAGAAAATGTTTCAATATGGCAGTATCAGAATTGGACCGTCCCTGATTGGCAAAGAGCTGCCCTCTCGATGAGTCATGTTTTCTGCTTCATCAAATGGATGAACATTGGTGTGTTAGGCAAGAAAGATCAGAGAGCAAACACCTCGGGGTCCACTAATCCAAGTTCCAAAGTGCTCTCAAGCGACTTTGGTGTGAATAGAATCTTGCAGATTATATAGAATATGATGCGACAGTGTACGTGATATTAAAATGTGTAAATAACACAAGAGTCCACAAATTTACACCACCTGTGCCCTTGATACATTTATAAATAGTGGTGAATGGAGATAGCCCTGGCACAGTCCAAGCCAGGAGCAGAATTAGCAGGAAGGTAATACCCCTATAATGACAGCACTTTCTGTGTATCTTTGCTCGGTTTGTAAACAATACAAGTGACAATACAATACAATACAACAATACAACCTGCTGGAAGATGATGGCTCAATGGAGTCAAGCCCCTGGCAGTCTCTTGAAAAGAAAATATCCAAAGACAAAATTCATTTGATAAACACTGATGGAAACTTGTTCTACATGTCATCTTCTATTGTCTAAGATACTGTGGTTTATGTTAAGCATCACTGTAGTTAACTATAATTAACTGGGAGTTCATAGGTGACAACAATTATAGGCAGTACAGTTCTATATTTGCTTTGACACCTATAAAACACAATAAATTTACTTGGATAGAATGCTCCTCTCTAATTTCTCTGTAGCAATGACAATCATACATATATCCACACAAGTGAGCGGTACCTTCTATCTTGCGAAAAATTTCCAAAAGCGTCAGCATCTCCAGATCTTATTTTGTTTTTAATTGCAGCTGATATATGCAACAATATGCAATGTATCGCCTTATATCAAGCCTTTTTTAAGCATGAAAAAGGTTTAATATAACCCGAAACATAGTTGCATTATTTTTAATTTATATTATTGGTTGACCTGTGGATATTGCTATTGTATGTTTTTCTCCAGATTATTATATTTTAAAACTGCATTTCTCCCCAATCACTGAATATTTTTTTTTGTATATGTATGGGCTGTAATAAAAATAAATAAGATCTGGAGGTGCTGAAACTTTTGGAGATTGGTAGATACCTTTGGAGATCTGTGGATACTGGAATTTTTGGAGATTGGGAGATACTTCTGGAGATCTGGAGATGCTAGAACTTTTGGAGATCTGAAGATGCTGACACTTTTGGAGATCTGGAGATGCTGAAGATTTTTGAGATTTTTTGGAGATGGTTTGGCATGGCTAGGCTAATCCGTGTAAGGCTTACTGTTGCATTCTGGATTATCTCGAGGGTATGTCGGTGCTGTTCTTTCTTTTTGTTTAGTTTCTGTCATGTGAAAGCCTTTCTAATTAATTGTCATGCTCGAGCTGGATATAGACTCATGTTCAGTTGAATTGTTTTTTTTTCATGTTGGAGTAAATAAAGAAGCTTTGTATGCACCTTGATGAATGCTGTTACAATTCTTTTTTTTTAGAAGTTGAAGCCATTATTCTCCAGCTACAGATACTGAGTGCAGACAGCACCACTCTACAGGTCCTTCCTGTTACATTTTCCGAAATGAATTATGTCCACTGACCCGCCTCTCGTCTAAGCATCCCTGACTAAGGGTCGGGGCCAGACTGGGAATAAAAATCAGCCCTGGCACAAAGCCCCCACCAGCCCACATACAATATCCGCTTACAAAATGTCCCTTGTTCTCGCACCTCGTCACTTTCTAAAATAAACTACACTATAAAGGTGCTTTCACACGGAGCATTTTTGGTGCATTTTTTATGTGTTTTTGGTGCGTTTTTGTGCAGAAAGGCAGAGTAGTTAATGCTGTACATTTCTGCACAAAAAAAAAACGCATCAAAAAATGCACCAAAACCGCTCTGTGTGAGAGCCCCCTAAACACAAGCAAGAAAGAAGCAGTGGTGCAGAGAAACCCCTCATCCCAGAGTCAGGTGTGCACTTTACAATCAGGGACAAGCCCACACTGACACTACATAAGCACTAGCATAACCTACACCCCCACCAATCACATCACCAGTAGTCAGGTCACCATCACATGAATACAGCACTGATTCAACACAGAAGTAAAATGACCCCTAACAGCAGGGACTCACAGGAGACGTCATCTCTGATGGGAGTTGTCTTCTTCTCCTTTTCTTCTCCTTCTGGCCCAAACTTCCATGATGTCTTCCCTGATGAGTCGTTCCCTTCCATTTCTTTCTCTGTCCAGTACAGCATGCAGTGTCTTCTTCTAGTGGTCACTACTCGTCCCTGTAGAATTTACCACAAATACATCTTAGACTCCTCTCTTTACCAGCACTTTCCTATCAATTCCCCAAACAGCGTATATTAGACCGGAAAAATTAGAAAATGTCAGATAAGTGGCATGTAAATAGGTAGACCCCCATTAGGTAGGTAAACAGGGCCTTCCTCCATTAATTTGGTAGGTAGACAGGGCCTACCCCTGTAACTAGCCAGGTAGCAAGGGCTGCTCCCAGTAACTAGCCAGGTAGCTGGGGCTGCCCCCAGTAATCAGCCAGGTAGCTGGGGCTGCCCCCAGTAATCAGCCAGGTAGCTGGGGCTGACCCCAGTAATCAGCCAGGTAGCTGGGGCTGACCCCAATAATCAGCCAGGTAGCTGGGGCTGCCCTCAGTAATTAGCCAGGTGGGGCCAGTAATTAGAGATGTAGGGCCAGTAATTAGCCAGGTAGGGCCAGGGGCAGTAATTAGCAGTCAGGGCCAGTATGTAGCCAGGCTGGGCCAGTAAGTAGGCAGGAAGGGCCACATATAGGAAGGCAGGGCCACTATGTAGGCAGGCATGGCAAGTTATAGGTGGGCAGGGGCCCTATGTAGGGAGGCAGGGGCTGTATCTAGCCAGGCAGGGCCACTTAGTGGTAGGCAGGGCCAGTATATAGCCAAGCAGGGGCACTTAGAGGTAGGCTGAGGCAGTATATAGCCAGGCAGGGCCACTTATAGGTAGGCAGGGGCAGTATATAGGTAGGCAGGGGCAGTATATAGGTAGGCAGGGCCACTGAGAGGTATGCAGGGGCAGTATATAGCAATTCAGGGGCACCTAGTGGTAGGCAGGACCAGTATATAGCCAGGCAGGGGGCACTTAGTGGTAGGCAGGGCCAGTATATAGCCAGGCAGGGGCACTTAGTAGTAGGCAGGGGCAGTATATAGTCAGGCAGGGACACTTAGTGGTAGGCAGGGCCAGTATATAGCCTGGATGGGGCACTTAGTGGTAGGCAGGGCCAGTATATAGCCAGGTAGGGGCACTTAGTGGTAGGCAGGGGCAGTATATAGCCAGGCAGGGGCACTTAGTAGTAAGGAGGGCCAGTATATAGCCAGGCAGGGGCACTTAGTGGTAGGCAGGGCCAGTATATAGCCAGGTAGGGGCACTTAGAGTTAGGCAGGGGCAGTATATAGCCAGGCAGGGCCACTTAGTGGTAGGCAGGGGCAGTATATAGCCAGGCAGGGGCACTTAGTGGTAGGCAGGGGCAGTATATAGCCAGGCAGGGGCACTTAGTGGTAAGGAGGGCCAGTATATAGCCAGGCAGGGCCACTTAGTGGTAGGCAGGGCCAGTATGTAGCCAGGTAGGGGCAATTAGTGGTAGGCAGGTCCAGTATAAAGACAGGAAGGCGCACTTAGTGGTAGGCAGGGGCAGTATATAGCCAGGCAGGGGCACTTAGAGGTAGGCAGGGCCAGTATATAGCCAGGCAGGGGCACTTAGAGGTAGGCAGGGGCACTTAGTGGTAGGCAGGGGCAGTATATAGCCAGGCAGGGGCACTTAGTGGTAGGCAGGGGCAGTATATAGCCAGGCAGGGGGCACTTAGTGGTAGGCAGGGCCAGTAAGTAGTTTAAAAAAAATAAAAATAAAACTCTTACTCACCTGGTTTCCCTCTTCTCCGCGTCCATCCGGAGCGGCCACTCTCACCCGAGTGGGGGCCGCGGAGCAGGCGCGCGATGACGTCATTACATCGCGCGCCTGCCCCGCGGCCTCCGGGGAGCTGGACAGGCGGGCTCAGTAGTTGCCAGCTGTTCAGCCGCGGCTGCTGTTTGCACTGCGCTGTGCAGGCGGCGGCCGTGATGGCTGTATGGCTGGGTCGGTGACCCGGCCATGCAGCAGTGTGGCGAGCGGGGCCTGTCGGCCCCCTGCAACAGGGGTCCGGTCGCTGATGCGACCATTGCAGCCCCTGTAGTGCGCCACAGACCGGCGCCGGCACTCGGGGCCCGCTGGGGAGAAACACTGGTCCCCTCGGTGGGCGATCCGAGCCGGCCCTGCGGCCCGGACCCCAGCGGCCCGCTGGGCAAATGCCCGGTTTGCCCTATGGGCAGTCCGGGCCTGCTAAGGGTCATAGTGACCCAAAACACTGTGTTGACACCAGGGTTGTGGAGTCGATAAGCCAATGCTCCAACTCTGACTACTCAATTTCCCTAACACCAACTCCCACTCCAACTCTCAAAGTCAGATTGCTGTGGTTAGTTCATTGATCATGTAATCCATAAGGAAAGCTGGTTTCTTTTGTAAAATACTTAAGACTTGTTACTATATATCTTGAAATAAACAACACTATGACTAAGGAGTTGGTGCTAGATTGATGAAAAAATTTGTTCCAATTCAACATTTTTCTCTACTCCTGATTTGGATGCAGTCCTCATCACAAGTTTTTAGAAGTGATACCCTCTAACCTTAGAGGTCAGAACAAATTACTATTCATCAAGATACTACTAATATTTATCACAGCAGATATAGCTGAGTTGTGATGAGGCCATAATGCTTAATACAGCAAAGTAGTCTGAAATGGACTATATTTGCCTTATTTAGTGAACATATACAGTTTCTGAATCAGACACAAATGTTTGGTCCAATTTGGACTATGTTTGCCCTATAAATCTCTTTGGTCACATCACAGCTTCTCTGCAGTCTCCGGTGGGATAAATTTCTTACAGTACCCCAATGGTTACTACGTATGGGGAGCACAAATGCTACTGTATGTGAGTGAAGCCTAATTTGAATGTGTTTCAATCGAAACAAAATACTTCCATATTAAACATGTTTGGCATGTTCCTCTCGGTATGTCATGGTTTCACATTGATTTTAGATGTCATACTATGTATGACACTGCGGACGACATGTATGAATGGGGCTGCACCAGTTTTCTGGTGTACTTTGAGCCAAAAAGAATTTATAAACACTCTTGGCTGTTCTCGGGGCGTCGCACCACAGTCATAGATGTAGACACACTTATGATTCTTTGACGCCAAACCCAGGCGCATAACAGTTAGAACAGCAAGACCAGGTTAGAGGTGGTGCCTGAGCCAGACTTATCGTACTGGCACTAGACTTCACTTGTATGCATGAACGGCAGAAGAACAGGTTCACACATTCTGATGAATTCTACACTGCCTCAAAGCTATTTAGAGCTGGCCTGTGAGCACCAGGATTCATACATGTCTCCCTTCCTTTTTAATATTTTTAATTAAATCAGACACTTCAAATATTCTATTTTTGTCAACTTTGCAAAAAATAAAACAAATTTTATTTTTCTGGGCTGTATTATGTGTCTTGAAACCACATATAAAGATCATATAAAGATACTGTTATGTAATCTTAACCCATACTAAAAAAACCTGGATTTTATCCAATCTTGATGGTTCATCTCAAAGCACAACCTTATTTGAACCTTGAATCGTCATTGCTGAGCAGTGTTTGTAGCAAGCCCAACATCTTTAAATACACCACCAGATGGATAGTTTTTTCTGTGTGATAATTAAAATATGAGTTGCAAAGTAAACATTTTTTCTAGCATGAAATGCTTTGAATGTACTTTCTATGCTGACTTTATGTTTTTTTTTTCCAGTCATTTAAAGCAAAGGATGGTTACCTTGTAATTGGGGCAGGCAACGATCAACAGTTCTCTACTGTTTGTCGGGTAAGTGTTATGATGATGTAATGCATGTGTTTCCAGTAACACCAAGTCTACATGCTTCTCTTTCAATCCACTTTCTTAAACATTCTAGGTTGTAAAAACAGGAGTGATGGGGTAAATGTTTGATGATGGACTAATTATTATTATTCTTGGCAATACTGGAGTTGCTGGGTCCTTTACATGACCAACCTGACACCCAGCAGGATACCTACAATAATTCATCCATACATTTTGATAGAAACACAGAATATTTTCCTGAATTGTTATTGAAATCTAATTTTGTCATACCTTCTTGTTTAAGGGTTTTTATTGCTTTAATTTGTAAGAAATAAGATAGATTGTACAAAGTTTAACTAAGCATTAGAAAACTTGATTTGCGGGATATATATATATATATGGCCTTTATATGTGTTTGCAGAATAGGCTAAGATTGCCATAGATAAAGGGATACCATAGACTTTGTTGACCTATCTCTAGGATAAGTTATCAATGTCTGGTAGGTGAAAGTCCCACATCTGGGAACCACACTTATCTTGGGAATGGGCCCCAAAGCTTCGGCTCAGAATGGAGAACCAGTTGTACTTGCGCAAAACTCCTTATTCTGTTCTATGGGAATTCCGAGCATAGTTAAACACGGCAAACGACTTTTCCCCGAACTGTACTTGGCTGTACTTGAAATTCTCCAACCAGTGTGATCAGTTGTCCATTCTGAGCTGAAACTTTCAGCACTCGGCTGTACTTGGAACTCCCACAGAACAAAATTGAGAGTTATGCACACGCGCGACCAGCTCTCCATTCTGAGCTGAAACTTTTGGGGGATAGGTACATGTCTCAGAGCTGGGACCTTTACATTTCAGACCTTAATGGCATATCCTAGCAATATTCCATCAAAGTCTATAGTGGGAACATTATGGCGTAGGCCAATATATTCTCTGAGTAGCCACTATTGTAACTTGCTTATCCTATGTATGGAGTTGTCTACCCTCAAAGTGCAGTCGCAAGGACAAGTGCTGTTTGTTACCTCTCCAGGGTCTTATGGTGTCCTCCTCAGACTGTCACTCCTCAGACCGACACTTTACAATCAGTACCACCAACTGCTCCGGCACTGCCTCAGTCCCAGAGTCCTAGTGGTCTTTGTAACCTCTACATTGACTTATGGTGTCCGCCTCTGCCACTTCTTAGTTTGAAACTCTGTCATTGAAAAGAGCTGCACCATATGGTTAGTCTTGTATTATCACTGCTCCAGCATGGCCTCAGCCCCCCTTTAGTCCCAGTGCTGTTTGTTACCTCTCCTGGGTCTTATGGTGTACTCCTCTGCCACCTCTCAGACTGACACTTTACTATTGAACAGAGCTGCACCATTTTGTTAGTCTTTCATTACCATCAACTGCTCCAGCACTGCCTCTGTCCCAGGGTCTCAGTGCTGTTTGTTACCTCTCCATGGTCTTGTGGTGTCCACAACTAGCCAGTTTTAGAACTTGTTTATCCTATGTATGCAGTTCCCCACCCACAGAGTGCAGAGTCCCAGGGACACATGCTGTTTGTTACCTCTCAGGGCTCTCCTCTGCCCCCCTCAGACTGCCACTTTCTTATTGAAAAGTGCTGCATCATGTTGTTTGTTTTTCATTACCATCAACTGCTTCAGCACTGCCTCCAAATCTTTTTCTCCACTGCATTGGATTTCTTGGGTAACAGAAACAATTGGCCACATGTTTAACCCCTTAAGGACCCTGGACGTACTCATACGTCCCAGGGTCCCTAAGGGGCTTTGCTCCGCGACCCCCCCGCGCAGCCGCCGGGTGTTAGCAGCTGATCGCCGTTAACACCTGCCCATTACAGCACGAACGGGCAGCGTCGCCTGCCCGAGCTGTTTAACCCTTCAGATGCCGCGGCATCTGAATGAATGAATATCGGTGCCGCGCACCGATCTTCAGGGCTATCGGCATCGCCGCAGCATACCTGCAGCGATCCGATGCCTTGACATGGCAGCGGGGAGCCTTATGAAGGCTTCCGTCACTGCCATGTCCTAGTTTGCCCCACACCCCCCCAAAAAAAGGAAGTGGGGAAACCCCCATCTTGTAAGTAAGCATTGTCTATGCAATGTGGTACGAACTGGAGACAAAAAAACCCGGCTAAATTTCAAGGCTTTATTTCAAAGGAAAGTGCCAGAAAAATTTCCCAAGTACATCCCCCGAAAAACAGGTGGGGGAAAATATTGCAACTATTTCCTCCACCCTTTTTTCGGGGGATGTACTTGGAATTTTACGGGCACTTGTATTAAAATAAAGCCTTGAAATTTTAGCCGGCTTTTGTCTCTATTCCCTGTATCTACTTTGCTTCTCCAAGTTTTTCTACACTCTCCAGGGGGGGATACGAGCACGGGATTTCGGCGATGACATTAAAGGGTGAGTGACATAGTTTTTTTTTTTTTTGCATTTTCTATGCAATGCATTAACCCGGGTTCTAACCTTTTTTAAAGCCCTGACCCCCAATATGGGTTTTCCTCATGTTCGTTGACCCCAAACCCAAAAAAAATTTTTTATGGTACTTCAAAACTGCATTTTGCTACATGGGGGTTAATATGTTGACGCCCCCTGACGGGCCCCCCTTTAACCCCCCCCCCCCCCCCCCCCCCCCCCCCCATCCCCAAAAAAAAGGAAAGCTAGAACCATTACATAGATGTAACCTTATAAAGGGGTATGGTGGTACAGGGGGGTTACATAATTGAGCCTCTGTGCGTACCTTACTGTCAAATTAAAGGTACCCCTCAGAACCGTTACATAGATGTAACCTTATACAGGGGAATGGGGGGATTAAAATGCGTGACGCCTCGGCGGTACCTCTACTGTCCCAAAACTATAAAGGGTTTGCTCGAACCGTTACATAGATGTAACCTTTACAGGGGACATGGGGGGTTTAATATATGTGACGCCTCTGAGCGGTACCTTACATGTCACATAGATATAAAAGGTACCATCAACCCGTTCTAGTTTAACCCTTTGTTGGAGGGGGGAGGCTGTGTTGGCACTGGGGGGTTAAATGGACCCTCATGTGCCACTCACAGTCCCCCTGTGTATTCATGTGATGGCTGTGTGTGGTAAAAGTAACATTTAAACATATTACTTGTACCACATACGAAATTACATGATGGGATTGGGTTGTGTGTGTGTGTTTTCACTAAATTCCCTTTGGGCAGCCGGGAACAGCCGTACCCCTGTATCAGTGCAGGGGAGAAGCTGATATGCACGGCAGGGTGTTCTTGATGTTTGGATACTTTTATGTGAGCACGTGATGCACGACCCCCACAAGGCGGCGGGACGTAGTCCGTGCCCGCCGCAGCCCCGCTCACGGAGGGCTCTAACCCAAACCAATGCTGCGGTAACGGGTGCCACTGCTCCCCTCAGTAATTAAAAACGGCGCCGCCGCTGCCCTCCTCCCCTGCAGTGCTTCAGGCTCCTCCGCAAGTCCCAACCCCAGCTCTCTGTCCTAGGCGCCCCCCGCAGCTCCCCCCGGGGCGGACCCACAGGTTGAAAACCGCTGCATTAGACTGTTTTAACGATCACGCCCCCCTAAGTCAAGCACCTGGGTGGACTCAATGTTACAGTAAAAAAAAAAAAAGAAAAAAATTTTTGAAGTAAAAAAAAAACATTAAAATTCAAATCACCCCCCTTTACCCATTTTACAATAAAAACAGTAAAAAAAAAAAAAAGGGGGTTCACATATTTGGTATCGCCGCCCCCCGAAAAAAGAATCCGATCTAAAAAAATATAACTATTTATCCCGTATTAAACCTGAAAGAAAATAATTCCCAAAAACCCAAAATTGCGTTTTTTTTGGTCATTTTACACACTTAAATAATGGAATAAAAGTGAAAAAAAGTTCATGGCATTCCAAACTGCTAGCGAAAAAAAGTCACTTGGGCCCAAAAAAATTTCCCCCCTCCTGACGTCGTGGGTGTTAGTAAAAAAAGTTATTGGTCGCAAAAAAATGGCGCCGGGGTGCAAATTTCAAAAAAAAAAAAATTTGGGAATTTTTTTTACGGTACCAAAAATAATGGACACCGCATTGTTTGGTATTGCCTCATGCGTAAAACCTTAGAATCAGATAACCCACTTATATTTACGAAGATTGAACGTGTAAAAAGCAAAACACCCCAAACAGGTGAAAAAAATTTTTTTTTTCACAATTTGTCCCACTTAAATTTTTTTTGCGTTTTCCCCGTATATTCTATAGTTAGTGAATAACACCATTAGAAAGTACATCTTGTCCTGCAAAATAAAAGTTTTTATATGTCTATGTGGTGGAAAAATAAAAATGTTATGGCTCTGGGAAGGCGAGGAGGGAAAAACTAACGTTTCAACAACAAAAAAACGCCGGGTCCTTAAGGGGTTAAAATCCCTTATCCTATATGTACCCTAATGCTAAACTTTCTCTATAACTCCTAATTCTTGTCTGTCTTTTGATTTTGCTCATGTCATTTTAATATATTTACTTTTAGTTCCCTCTCTTGGCCTGTTCTGTGCCATTAGTTATCCCTGCACTCTTCTTTGACTAAACTATTGCACCACTAGCTCAAATGCAAAAACAACTGCATGTATTCTAATACCAGCAAAAAATTAAAGAGGACCTGCAACATCTCTTTACATGTCTGCAGTAGGAAATACCTGTTTTTCCCTGTGAAAAACAATTTGGAATTTCTCTTATAACTCTGTGTTATGCTGGTCATCTGTTATTTCTTGATGTGTTTCCGAATAAAATCAGTGGGTTTTTCCTTCCAGTTTGTAAGGTGTGTCCCTGCACATACTGACTTTGTTAGTTCCAGGGTGGATAAAAATCAATGTTTTTTTTATTTAAATCGGATTTTTTTTATTTAAATCGGATTTTTTTTATTTAAATAAGATTTTTTTCAATAAAGCTTTTTGGGAAAATTTTTTTACCATAAAAGGGTTTCTTCCATCATGAGATAAGCTGGTTGTTTAACTCAGTAAAAAAAAAGGGCTGTATATGTGTACATTCACATGCTATGCTCTTCCAAGGGGTTTTTTAGGATTAGGGGGGCAGTTTCTCTCCTTTTATTACAAAAGACGCTCGCTTTCTTAGGTTCTCAAACTGAATTTGATCCGCAGGGGTCCCGCCTCTTCTTCACGGGCAAAAATGTTCCCAAACATGACAGAGTTGAGAAAAGATTTAAATCTTTTTCTACAAACCTAAAAATAAGAATCAACCCCTTCCATGCCAAGTCCAAAAAAAGTTGACAATATTTTCTGATTGTTTGGGTGGAAATAGATCTCCAACACAAGAAGAATGTGAATCAAAGTGTGAGGAGGGGAAGGGCAAGCAGAAAAGAAAATAAAAAGTAAAATTTTGAGCAAAATATGCAGCATAGCCACGACAGAAAGCTGGATTGTTTTGTGTGTACGATTTGGGTTTTTTACTTTTTTTTCCTTAAAATGGCGCAGGCGTAAAAGACCATTTGGGAATTTTTTTTAATGAAGCTCCTTCGCCTATGGTTTAAGGCAGGAAATGCGTGCAAAAGAAACATGCAACAAAGAGTGAAAAGGCCTGGTGGGGGCAAATGAAGGCAACATCATAGAAGTGCGGTGATGAAGATGACCAAAAAAACTTCTGAACAGGCAGGACTTCAGGTTGGTAAACATTTTTATTAAAATCCTATTTCTAAAGACTGAATGTCATGTGTGGAGAAAAAATTATATTTTTATTATTACTGCATGTTAATGTCATTTGGTCAGTTATGATGAAAGAAAAACAAATATTCCTTTTTTGGGCAGGGGCAGTGATGTGTTGTGTACAATAAGCAGAAAATTTTTAAACAATAAAAAACAGCATTGACTTTTTTTGTTTAGGGGGAAATTTATGGATTCTGGAAACTATACTTCCAAAATCACCCTCATCCTGTTCTACAGTTTCAGATTATCCCCCCGGGTAGTGTTCATTGGCAGCAGCTCATCATCAGACACCCCAACCCCATACCCCCCATCACCCAAAAGGAAGAAAAAAAAACCCTTTTCCCCCTGGAACCACCATAGAAGGTTTATGTAAAACTACAGATTAAAAAAAGAGTTTATTGAGAAAAAATTGCCCGTTTATTTATAAAGAATCTTTTTTTCCGTCGACTGAGAACCCACATTTCATTAAAATTGGTTCAGTCACTGGACCAGGATACAGTCCATCCAGCAGAGTGATTTGCGGGAAAGTGCTGGGGTCAAGTGTATGCGAGAAATGGGCAATGTGCAACACTCTGGAGGGGGAAAATTGTTAACCCCAAGTATTTTGGGTGGGGGTAATGTCCACAATGATCCATTGTATTGTTGTATAACAACTGAAGAAGGTAAAATTTCCTTGCACAAAAAATGATACCAGGAAAAGCACACACAGGGGAGAATACTTTCAAGAGTGGCAGTAAAGCAAACGACGTGAACAAAAAATTCAAATGTTGTACGCAGTTTTGGGCCTGACAATGCGAAACTTCCAAGATGAGAAAAAATGATTTTGAAGAATAGGGAGGGGGGTACAAAGCTGGGAAATAACATATGGTTGCGTGCTATTTTCTGCCCCCTCTTAGCCCAAAAATTTTTGTTTCCCCGAAATAAAGGCTAATGTTGTTGAAAATTGCTAAATACTTCGTAATAATTTTATTTTGCTGCGCAGCTCTGAAAAGGAAAAGGGTGAACCAAGCTAACGCTCCCCACATTTTTAGTGGAACTTGTGGTGGGTGTTTTTGAGCGTATATCAAAAACGGTATTTGAGAACTTTGTAAGAAAATCGAGATAAAATAGATGGCCCTGTCCCGGGCCAAAATCCTTTAAATTGGGCTTAAGGAAAGTTGAAAAATGTGAGCTTCCTGAAACCCACTCTAAGCTTTAAAAAAAATACAGAAAAATAGCTGTTTTATTGCGGATGCTGTTGAAATTTTGGAAGGGAACTGAGTGAACACTTAAAAAAAAGAAAATACAATGGACCAGAATTAAATTATAAGCAGTAAAAAAGAATGGGACAAGCCACTGACTCCCGCTCATTTTTTGGAAAAAATTGTCAATACCCAAAATCAGGGTAAAACCTAAGTGCTGGGGAAGAGGAGTTAGCTATACATGGGTATAGCAATCATCCATCTTTAATGCCAATATAAAAAATTAGACTAAGGGGGGAACCATTCAAAAAATAATGTTTTGCTGAAAATTTTTAAGGAAGGTCACACCGTAAATGGTGGAAGTCATTAAGCGTTGGATTTAAGAAAGTTCAAGTAAGATTTCACTTTTTAACAGCAGTAGTTCTTCTGCGGCGTTGAAAGAAATTTTCTCTTCCTTTGGATCATTCATTTAAATTGGAAAAAACGGTTGGGACCCAATAAAGCAGGAAAGTTGTTTTTTTTTTTTCCCGTTATGAATTAGGAACAAAAAGAAGATGATGAGAATTTACGAAAAATGGTACAGAGGACGCGGGGACAGTATTTTAAATTTTTCGTGTCGGCTGGGCTGACAGTTAAGTTCCTTAAAAATTTTATATATATTTTTTTTTAGCCCAAATTTTTTAAAAAACCCTGGATGTTTTTTAAACAATAACTTTGCTGAAAGTTGTTATTGTTTTAAATTTTAAATCTATTTAAATTGTTATTAAGGTCAAGGTTATATTTCTCCTTCAAGTACAACAGAACGTGGGTCCAAATTGAATGATTAACCCATTAAAATGGGGAGAAAAAATTTTATAAAAAGTGATTCTAAAATTTCATCTATTTTCATGTTAAAATGCAAGAAAGTTTAGGTAGAAACTTTTATTTAAATCCTGATTTAAATCGCCTTATGATTTGTGATTTAAATCGTGATTTAAATCAGTTAGATTTAAATCAAATCCACCCTGGTTAGTTCTGATTGGACAATGTCAGATTATGCAGGGGGCCAAACCCCCAATTGGTAAACCCCCAAACTGACAGATTACATTTCAGAAAGGAATAACAGGAAAACACCAAAAAAAGTTATAAGAAAAGTGTTAAATTGTTAGTTCACAGGAGACACAAGTATTTACTAAAACAGGCATATCATGAATGACCACAGGTTCTCTTTAAAACCTCTGAATGCTACAGTTGTGTATAACTGGGTTCTCATATGGGTGGATTGGGTGGATTAGATATGGCATATTTTATTGCAGAAATTTATGCTTCAAAAAACCAGTCTCATATGATTGGGGTTGTTTGGTAGCAAACACATGGATTTCTGCATGCCTCATTTAGCTAAAGTTTCTGCAACACTATCTGCCATGTTTGAATCCAACCTTGGACCCCACAACACAGTGTACCTGACATCCATATGATCATAGCACAGAAGGTTCACTGTCAGGATCTTTACACTTATTTATACATGATGTATCTCAGACACTCTGGACTCTCTCCACAGTAGGTGTTGCACCCTTTTTAGCATAATAAGGAAAAAGGAATGAATTTAAGAAAGATCCAGCTGGACTGAATATAATGGATCTTATTTCATTTGTATATGACTCCATTTATTTGAAAAAAAAAAAAACCCAACCCTTTTTTAAAGGGGGGCAAACAATGAAAAAAAAGGGCGGGTAAAAAAAACACTTTATAAATTCCAACAGGTTTGCCTGATGTGAAAGACCCCCTCAAATTTGGGGTAAAGAATGACCACAGAGGGGGGGATTGCCCTTTTTCCTATCCCCTGTACAGGGCCCCCGTCCCTGGGTTACAAAAAGGGGTAGGGAACCCGTATGTTCAGTCTTAAGTTTTAATTTTTTTATGTAAATTTAAAAAGAGGTTTTTAAAATTTTTTAAATTTTAAATTGGCCCCAAAAGTTTTTTTTTTTTTTTTTTTTTTAGCTTTTGGATGGGTTTCGGGTACGGTTTTTTTAAATTTTGGTTTTTTGTCTTTTTCCCCCTTTTTAAAAAATTTTCACCTCATGTGCTGCTTTTGGCAGCCCGGAACTTGTCATTCCCCAGCCCACTAAACTGCTGTGGAACATGGAACCCCAAAGTGGGCCCGCCTGCTCCATAAGTCTCCCCTTTTTAACTAGGGGGCAATGTCAGTCAGAACGGTGGGAAATTGGGGGGCGCCTGTTTATTTAAAAATCTCTGGGGGCCTTTTTCATATAAATAGTAAATAACACCCAAAAAAAAACCTGTATCAAAAACCCGGGTAACCGGAAACACCCCCCCCCTCCCCCCCCAAAAGGGGGGGGGGGGGGGGCCCCAAAATCTTTTGGGTATGTCTTTAAAAGGGCTAATTTCTAGTCACAATTTGTTTCAACGTTGAAACATGCAGTGTTACCATCAAGGGAAACCATCAAGTTGATTTTAAATAAGTGTGTAGAAAATGAATTTAAGCCTTTCATCTTTGATTAAAGAAAGGCTTCATAGGAAGGGTCAGTGGTACAAATACTAAACACACATAGAGCTTTTTTCCCCCGGAAATTTTTTTTTTCATTGCCTTAGAGATATATGCCCAGAATAAATGGGGGTTAAATGGGGTTTCAGACCCCTTTTAATGCAGTAAAATGGAACGTTTTTATTTGGATGGAAAACTGTGGGGAAACTTCTATTGGGTTTATAGTGAACAGTTTTATTTTTCACCATTTAAAAAAGTAATATAAATGTTTTTTGGGGAAAGTCCCTTTAATTTTAACTTTTTCTCAAAAAAGTTTAAAAACCGATGGTTTTAGCAAATACATTATTATAATAATTGTTTAAACACAAAAAATTCCCAAATGAAAACCCCCACCTCCAATTAAGATTTTTTTTCTCTAATTCCCAGTCACCTTTGATTTTTTTGTGGGGTCTGGGTGTGCTTTTTTGTCTGTAGACCACCCGGGGGAAGGGGTTTTAATTAAAAAAAAACCTAGTATCACGAATAGTTATAATTTACATAGTTTTCACATTTCTCACTGGTTTACAGAGTTCTGCTTTTTGTCAGTGAGTGGTATCATAATTATTTGAATACAGAGGTTGGTCTATTTCTCCATCCAGTGTCGGCCTGGAGTGCCTGGAGACCACCAATGGAGTTGTTTCTTGTGGCCCACCCAGGCTTGAACCGACCCACTGGGGAGTAGGGGAAACCCCCAGTGGGCCCCTGAGCATGGTAGACCTGGAGTTGTTTGTTAACTGCATACACATCCTCATAAGAGACAAAAAAGCAGAGACAGAGAGGCAAAAACCAAGAGGCAGAGTATAGGAGGCATGTACAGTCATTTACAATAACTGTAGGGTGGGCCCCTAAAATAAACTCCACTGGCGGTCCCAGAAACAGCTCAACTGGTGGGCCCCTAAAATAAACTCCACCGGTGGGCCCATAAATGGCTCAACTGATGGGCCCCTAGAATCAACTCCACCTGTGGGCCCTAGACACTCCAGTCCGACACTGGGCTCACCTGTAGAGTTGGTTCCTGGAACCCACCAGTGGGGTTGATTCTTTGGATCTGCCCTGAAGCCACTGTACAAGACTGCACATACTGCATATGACTCTTGCACTCTGCTTCTTTTTCTGCCTTTCTCCTTGAAACTGCCATTTTCAGGGGGCTACCAAGCCCAAGTGCCCTTCTGGGGTGTCCTCTGCTCTCTGGCAGGCAGTCTGGGCCTGTCTCCACCTGCACATACTATAGTTCACTTATTTTCGGTAAAGTCAATCCTCTGGTTGCAAAACATGTCTGTTCCATGCGTTTGTTGGGAAAAGATATAGTCCTGAAGTCCAAGACAAGAAAGAAATTTGTGCTGCCGCTGTGTCTTACATAGTGATGTCGGTTTTAGCTTAAAGGGTTAGGATTTGTTAACACGGCCGATTTTAACAGGGAATTTAATGCGGATTCCGTGTTGAATTCCTCGTTACAAAGTATGTGATCTTATCATTCACGTGAATGGCCAATCCACGTTGTAGTTCACACAGTGAACTACAGTACAGATTTTCTACACCATAGATTTAAAATCCATGGCACGGAAAGAAAGTTCATTCTTTTTGAGCAGATCCTCATCGATTGCCTACCCATATAGTTCTCCAATTTCCACCATTGGGGATAAGAAGGATCAATCATGTTAGCTTCTAACGTGTCCAATCCTTTGTTCCCTTATTTCGTATTGAAATAAACTTGGATACTTGAGCAAGAAAAGAAAAACACAAAGTACATTAGACAGTTACAGAGCTTTTCATTATTAACATAGGATCCCTTTACACTAAAATATTAATTAGTAAATATATTATTAATACATGCAAAAAGCATGAAGAGACCAAAACTAGATTGGTTTAATTTCAGCCATGACACAGTTAAAGCCCTGTCATTCTTAAAGAATCAGAAGACATTTCAATAAAATGTTTGTAAAAATGTGCCCTCCTGATGGCACCTGCGGAACTGAGCGTGACTGCATGAAATTACATGCGCCCCGCCTCACAATCTGTTTAGTGTATGGGTCACAGGCTTTCACTGCTGCAGTGATATCACACTTGTTTATTAACCTTTTTTTTTTTTTTTTTTTTTTTAAACACCATAACTTTGCCAACCTATTTTAGGATAAGTCTAGTTGTGTTAGGTATTTTACATCATGGAGATTTCACATGTGTTAGATGCAGATTTTGGCCAGATTTCACTCTGCAAAAGGTGAAATCTACAGAAATGTATAATTCTACACAAGAATCCACAAAAAAGGATACCTAAAGTTGTCAAAATGATAAATTAGAGGTAGAAGTATTTTTCCACTACTCCTTTATCCAATTAAATGTCTCCTCCGAATTATATTATTATTACAGCTGTCGACAGCCGGAGCTCGAGAGATACAACCCACACTTTCCGTCTGGGGCATAAATCTGATTTATTAACAGGAAGTAACAGTTTGATATCTTCTACATATTAAGAATCACATGATTATTCTGTCATTGGCTCTTTGGCTGTTGCTGAAACCTCAGTCTCCTGCATCTACGTAAGGTTGCTAGGCATTGGTTGATAAGAGACATTCCGAGAGAGGAATTTCTTTGGTTTCTTGATATAACTTCTCGCTGAAGCAGACAGTGCATCCGTTCCAAGGAAAGCTGTGTGAAAGATATCTGATACTTCGATAAGGATGTATAGCAGTAAAAGCAGTTTAAACAAACTATCTGATGAGCTTAATAAGAATGTAATGATGAAACAGACTTTGATGTTTTTTCCTTAAATTATCAACTTGACAAAGTCATATTACATACCAGACAAGTCATACAATCTTTTTATTGCAAACAAGCAAACAGAGCACAAACCCAACAGGAAATCAATAAATAAGGTAATGTCAGGCAAGCAGAGGTCAAACCAGAAGGGAATGTGGTACCAAATCAGAGAGCAGGAGAGTAATCGAAATATGAGTCAAGGTTCAAAACCAGCGAAACACATTAGCAGCAATAATGCATGAACACAATAGCCAGGACACAGGAACAATCACAGGCAGTGAACGAATCCATCCCAGAGAGAAGTTTAAATACCCCGTTCCAGCCAGGGATTGGGCCCAAGTGCTTAAACCGTTATACTCTATACAGAACGCTGGCTGAGGATGCAGACAGACAGAATCTTAAAGGGGCGGTAGCACACTGCTGACACAGTTTAACAAAAGTATGCCAAGAAAGGAGAGCCAGTTGAACCAATGATGGGCTCATGGGTACCCAAGGCTCAGTGATGTGCTAGTGAAACAAAAAGTAGCCTATCAGGTCTGATCCTGTAAAAGATATACTGCATCTATGGAGCGACAGACTGATTAGAATGACCAAGATGACCGTCATCTCAAGCTCCTACATTATTTACTTGAGACTAAAGACTGGGCCATGGAGTAATGGAAGTAGGTGGTCTGATATATTAAAGCATGGTTTTTTTACATCATGTAAACTAACAGCGTACTAGGGGTAGAGATGATCAGGATGTACTGTTTGAAGAAGGCAAGCCAGCATAGGCAGTTTGATGCTCTGAGCAGCATTCTGCTGGGACCTTGCATTGATATTGATGTTACTTGACGCAAACATAAATATTATTGCAGACCAAGTACACCCCCACATGTCGATGGTACATTACCCAATGGTGTTGACTTCTTTCAACAGGTAAATGTGGTCTTACAATCTGAAAAAAATGTTCCGTAATGTTTTAAGAAGAATCTTTAGATCCTGTATATGAGACGGTTATCCAGGAATTTCTTCTGATTACCTTAGGGGATTGCCTTGTATAGGAATTTGTGTTTGTCTCATATGGGTTTTTACCTTCCTCTAGGTCAGCAGAGTGGGGTAGTAGGGTAAACTTGATAAAACTGTATCTTTATTCAAAAACACAAACAAACAGCTATACTCATAGCTCCATGGCTGGACACAAAAACATTCCCAGTAGGAGGCAATATAGGCCCCTGTAATGCATGGGAGAAGTTGCACAGGTGCAGAATACTGATTAACAATTGTCAAAACCTTTCCCCCGGGACGGGGTTGCTATGTACATAATGAAAAATTGGATAAAAACTAGTATTGTGCACTACACATAACCGTATAACAGACACCCTATATAAACCTTATTTATATGCAATTGTAGTACCCCCAATCCCCCCTCATGGATGTGGGAGTGAGTGGTTGTTTTCGTAATTTTTTCTTAAGCAATCTCGCCTGTAAGATACTGTGGCTTTTCTGCATACTGGTGTTATCTGGTTGTTATCCAATGTGCAGTTTTTCTACTAAACAGTTGCTTCCCTTATGGATAGGTGTGAGAGCAATGTTAAAACCCCCTTTAAAGACCTTAGCGTTCCTACGTCCAGGCGTTTGGGGGTTCACGCACTGGACGTATGGTTAGTCCTGAGGTCCGCGACTCTAAAGCGAGTTCGCTGCGTCGGGCGGGGGGTCGCTGTTATTCAGCTGCATCCCCCAGCGTCGGCCCCGACCCCCGGATCGCCCGGGGGGGGGGGGGGGGGGGCGGTTTACCCTTAATTATCGTGCATCGGGTCGCACGAATAACTAAGGGACGCGGGGGAGACGCCCTCCTGCGTCTCTAAAGGTCCCCGCCCCATTCGTGCGCTCCCGCCCCCTGACAGGACAGCACGGAGGGCTAGAATACCTTCCGGGTTTGTTTTGTGACTTCACGTTTGGCCCGGCCTTTGCCCTGGTGGGGCATGGCCGGCATCGTGACTGCAGTTTTTCTTTAAGGAGCCAGCTTGCAAAAGCTATGTATAAATTTATTAAAAATGAGAGTTTCAAAAGATCTAAAAGTAAAAAAACAAGTAAAACAAAAAACACGAAAAAATAAAAAAAAATCGTTAACAGGGGTTTTTTTTCCCCTTTTATAAACGGCAATCCCCCCAAAAAAGATCAAAAATAAAAAAAGTACCCATTTTGGTATCCCCGGTGCGAACAGCCCTGCCCTATAAAATCTGTCAGGTTTTTTTAAAACCGTACGGGGAAAAAAGCCTTTTAAAAAAAAAAAAAAAACAACCCACAAAATTTTAAGAAAATTGTTCATCCGCACCCACAAAAAATTTTGGAATTAAAGCATAAAAAAACTCTAAAAACCCGCCAAAGTTTTTGAAACCTTAAAAAACGTCGGGTTTCATCCCGAAAAAAAAAAATTTCCCTTATAAAAACTCTTTTAAGGGAAAAAAATTAAAAAAAATGTATAGTTTCTCAGAAGATAGGGGCATATAAATTTGTTTTACAACACTAAAAAAACATTTTCTTTTTTTTTTTTAAAGTCTTAAACATAAAAAAAAAACTTTAAAAATTGGGGTATCGCCAAAATTTCGTAGCGACCCAAAAAAAAAAGGCAAAATTATCCGGATATGCAGGGTTTTTGTGCCCTGGTTTTAAAAATAAGAAAAAAAAACCCAACTACTGGGGATTCCCATTTATTTCTTAAACCCTGGCCCCCCAAAAAATAGGATTTAAAAAGCGATAAAAAACCCTGTCCCCCCAAAAAGGGAACTAATAAAAATGTCAATTACCTTGAAAAAAAAACCAAGTCCCTACAAAAGCCCCAAGCACAGAAAAAAAATTTTTAAAATTTTGGGTCTCAGACTATGGCGATGCAAAAAAAATATTTTTCCCCGGTTTAATTAAAAATGTTTTTATTGGATAAAAGCAAATTTTTTTCTTTTTTAAAAATTTTCAAATTGGGTATCGGTGTTAAATTTATTGAAAAAGTTTAGAGTGCTACCATGTCATATTTTACCGGGACAGTGAAAGCTATAAAAAATTAAAAAATAAAAAAAAACTTCCAAGATTGCTGTATTTTGTTCAAAAAATTTCAGAAAAAACCCCCTTTAAAAAAAGTGGGGAAAAAGCATATATGCCCCCTAAAAGGTTCCAATAAAAACTTTTAAAATCATCCCCAAAAAAAAGCCCTTTAAAAGCTCTGCAACAGCAAAAAAAAAAAAGTTTGGCTGTCAGAATAGGACCCAAAATAAAAAGCAAAATTTTTTTTTAGGGGCGTTTTTCTACTGTTTTTTAAAAATAATAAAAAAAAAAAAAATATTTTTAAAAAACTATATCATTGTAATTTGTACCCGGGGCCCCAATTTGGAAAGTTATAAATCTTTACACTGCAAGGCGAATTTCTGTAAAATTGAAACTCAAAAAACCCAAAGGGCCCAACCCCAACTGCTTTTTTTCCCCCCCTTTTTTATTGCCCAAAGCCCAAAAAAAAAAATAAGGAAAAACCCCCTGTGAACCAAAAAGCACAGAACCCTGATGAGTTTCCCCGATGGGTGTTGAGTCCAAAAAAGGGGGACCCCTTTTGGGAAAGGGTTTTTTCCCGTTCTGTACCCTTTGGGGGCTTTTCAAATGCGACATGGCCCCCACAAAAAAACTGCGTTCCCAAAAGGGCCCAAATTTGCGCTCCCCCCCTTATACGCCCTGCCCTGCCCCAAAAACAGCAGTTTTTACACCCACCCTGTAGGGTTTTGCCGAACTTGGAAGAAATTGCTTAAACAAATTTTTTGGGTTTTTTTTTCCAGGATTCTTGTTTTTATGAAACATTTTAAGCTTTAAAATTGCAGGAAATTTTTGAAAAAAAATTTTTTTTTTTTTTTTTTAAAAGCCTTTTGCTAAAAAAAAATTTTTTGAATCACCTTGTGGGTCTTTTTATAATCAATGCACCCCTGGGGTATAATTTATTTTAAGGGGGGGTGGGAGTTTTTCCAAAAAGCCGGGGCTATTTAGGGGGTGTTTAAATTTAAATTTTTTGCACCTTAGGGTGTCCCCCAAAATGAAAGGCGCCTAAAAAAAAAATGTATTTAAAAAGGAGAAACCCCGGGGATAGTAGGTGCTCCCCCTATTCTGGGGCTTTTTGGGGTGAGCCAAAAAATGCATGGGCCACCCCAAAGGGAATTCTAAAAACGGCAGACCGGTGGAATTGATAATTTTCATTGCATTTTTCCTGGTCCCAAATTTACCCTATTTCCGTGAATAATGGATTAATATTTAAAATTTTGGGAAAAAAAGTGAAATTTTGAAAATTTCAAACCCCCACTTTTCTTTAATTTTTGTGAAATTTTGAAGGGTTATGAAAATTTCCCAAATAGGTTGTAAATTTTCGGGTTTAAGGGGTTTAGTTTTCCCGTTTGGGGTCCTTTTTTGGGGGTTTTCTAACTTTCAGGCCCTAAAGCCCCACAGAATGGAGTTTGGGCCCCTTTAAAAAAAAGTATATTTTCAAATTTTTTTTTGAAAAAAATTTTGGGGGAAAATTACTTTTAAATTTTTTTAAGCCCTTAATTTTCGTTTAAAAAAAAAAAAAAGACCCTTTAAAAAAAGATGCCAACCCCATAGTGGACATAAGGTTGATGCTTTGTTAAAAAAACTATTTTGTGGTGTAAATTAAACTGTCTTGGGACGCAAATTTTGCAACTTTCAAAATTGCAAAATTTTTCCCAAAATTTTTATTTAAATTTTTTATATTTTTCCAAACAAAAAAATTTGTATGGATAAAAAAATTTTTACTAACTTAAAGCACAATGTGGGCCGAAGGGGAAAAAAAATCTTTTGAATCACAAGAATAGGGGAAAAGGGGTCAAAAAGTTATTCTCACTTTTAAAATTTACCATGTCGATTTTAAAAAAAAGGGGGCTGTGTCAGGAGGTCAAAAAAGGCCCCCCCGGGGCCTTAAGGGGTTTTAATTTAGTTGTCTGCAATTTTTTTGAGTTTTTCTAAAAAAGCATTGGGGCTGATATTGCCCCCTAAAAGGTAAACGTTTTATGTTCCCCGACATTGAGAGTAAGTATTTCCCCTTTTCTATGTGTCTTTAAAAGGGGTAATGGGCTCATATTTTTTTTGATTTTTGGGGGTTTTTTTTTCAACCCTTTTAACTAATTTTGGGAAAAAAAGGGTTTAAAAATTTTTAAATTTGGGCCCCCAAAATTTTTTGGGTTCCCAAAATAATCAAGCTCTTTTGGGGAAAGTAAAGGAAAACAAGTTGAATAGAGGGGGAAACCCTGCAATGTTAAAGGGGGGAAAAAAAAAAATTTTTTAGTCTGACCCAAATTTTGCGAGTTCTCCCCCCTTTAAAAAAAATGAGAGAGGTCTGTAATTGAAAATTTTTAGGTTGACCTCAAAAAAAGCGAGAGAAAAAAAGGAAAAAAACAAAAAACCAGAAAAAAATTTTTATTGTCTGATTTGGGAAAAAATTTATTTGCAAATTTTTTGGTGCAAAAAAAAGTTTTGGTCACCTACAAAAAAGCAAGATTTCGGTCTTTTCAGGGCTGAACTTTTCTTTTAAGAGGCTCCCCTGTCCTTCCCCTCTTTTTAAATGTGTAATGGCACCTGTTTTAAAAATTTTATCAGATAAAAGGGCCCTGTTAACCTTTAAACAGTCCAATCCAAAAATCCCCCATGGTGAAGACCAAAAAGTGTCGAAAAGGGCACCGAAACAAAAACCCCGTAGCCCTTTCCCGGGCTGGAAGGGTGAATCTGCAATAGAAAATAGTTGCTTTGAAAAAAAATAAATGGGGGGAGCAAAATTAGGAAAAAATGGAAGACATACAAGACCACTGATAATCTTCCTCGATCTGGGGCTCCACACAAGATCTCACGCTGTGGGGTCAAAATGATCACAAGAATGGTGAGCAAAAATCCCAGAATCACACGGGGGACATAGTGAATGACCTGCAGAGAGCTGAGACCAACGTAACAAAGGCTACATCAGTAACACACTACGCCGCCAGGGACTCAAATCCTGCAGTGCCAGACGTGTCCCCATGCTTAAGCCAGTACATGTCTGGGGCCCGTCTGAAGTTTGCTAGAGAGCATTTGGATGATCCAGAAGAGTATCAGGAGAATGTCATATGGTCAGATGAAACCAAAGTAGAACTGTTTGGTAGAAACACAACTTGTCATGTTTGGAGGAGAGAGAATGCTGAGTTGCATCCAAAGAACACCATACCTGCTGTGAAGCTTGGGGGTGGCAACATCATGCTTTGGGGTTGTTTCTCTGCAAAGGGACCAAGACGACAGATTCGCTGATTTCCAGCCTGTTTCTAAACTTAATACGTTAGGCGCATTCTTTCTGCTCCTAAGTTCCGAAATGCGCCTCACACACAGGCGAGGCGCAGGGAACTTTCCGATAGCATTTATGAGCGCACTTCGGGCACCGACATAAATGAGGCGCAGCTTTCACAAAAAAAAAAAAACGTGAAAACGGGCGCCTCGACACACCGATCTTCATACATGGCGCCCTTGGAGTTTAAATGCCAAATTTCATGCACATTATAATAGCATAGAATGCTTCTGATATATGAACCCGCTCTACAGTGGGTCATAAATCAGTCACATTCTAGCACTAAGATGATTTTTCTGGCTCAGGTATACCACTTTGAAAGTGGTTTACCTGTTCCAGCAGTAATGCGGCTAGAGTTGCTGTAGGGAAGCTATAAATCTATAGTCTCATACAGTTCTAGTGCGCCCCACCTCCCGGACGCCACCCCTCCTCCCGAACGCCACCCCCCCTCCCGAAGTCAGGCGTATTACAAAGTGCCGCTTGCGCTCTGTAATGCACCTGATTCGGGCATATGGGAGGCATTACATTAATGCAAACGGGGCTGCGCCTGATGTTTGGCTGAAAATACGCCAGACTTCTGGTGCAGCCCCATTCATACATGTCCCCCCATAATGTATATGTTTTCCATATTGCAGAAAGCCACTCTTCTGCAACTTTCTATGTGCTATGTGCATGCAGACCTACGAATGTGTAGGAGTCATGGGCGTAACAACAGCCATAGCAGCCATAGTAACTGCTGTGAGGCTCAGAGGTTGAGGGGGCCCACTGAAGTGGAAGAACATTCTACATTTTGTAGGAAATAACAAGTTGATGGCTTGCTATCTGGCACTGCTATATGATTTGTCTGATATATGGCTCTATTATTTATTCATTTAATTATGACCATTTATGCTGCTGTTTCAGTTTCTTGTCAGAAGATGATGGGGGCCCATCTCATTTTGCTATGGGGCGCTATGAATTTTATTTAGCCACCTACTAGGAATATATGCCTGGGGGTTGTGCTTCAGGTAGATTGTAGATATTCTTCCAGGTTCCTCTGTAGATTACAGCTGATCATTGGGGTGTAGATTTTTCTAGAATGAACGATTTCAAGGAAAAGGGTGATGTGTGACAGTGTATTTCAGTAGTTATATTTACCAATGTGTCCAGTGTTGGGTAGGGTAACTAGGACCCACTAATGGAATTTAATTTTGTGGACCCACCAATGGAGTTGATTCTGGGAGTACTATATTTACTATTTTGCCGTAGGCAAACTTAAACTCTATCAGTTCTCTATCTGTAAAACACTAAAACGTAACTTTTATTATATATAACTCTTAACCTCTATACACACTATTTAAAAACCTGGTCTCTCACCTCATCATTTAACCCTTTTTGCTTCTGAAAGAGGGAATACCTCCCTTTCTATTATCAAGTCTGGTGGAGCACCACCTATTAACAGGAGAGCCTTATATTCTTAGCAAATTACTAACTCCAGTAAGGGATCCCAAGCCTACTACCTGGGCATTCGTCCCCAATCTCACATACCTCTAACCCCTGATGAAGCCAGGTTAGCTGGCGAAACATGTCAGGGAGGTCAGATATGACGTTTTAAATTGTGATTTCTCACCTCTGTCTACAAGTGTCACCTGCTGCAGACGGTGTCACAAGGGGGCCTTATTTGTTCAGTGTCCATGAGATTGGGGAAGAATGCCCAGGTGGTAGGCTTGGGATCCCTTACTGGAGTTAGTAATTTGCTATAGAAACTAGCATACAAACAACAGAGACATACATACAACAACAAATTGTGTATAGAGGATTATGGATTAGCTTGAGACCAAATACACATTTAGAGGACCCTATTTTTATCAAAGGTTGGGAAAAAAGTGCTAACTGAAAATTGATGAAATCCTGTCAAATATGAAAAAATTTCATTCAAAAATTAAAGGAAAACTAATTCAGGAATAGTGAAGTTAATAACTTTGGGGCCCATCCGATTTCCCTGAATTTTTGAACAAAAATTACGCGAAATTTTGACTCTTGGGAAGAAATTAAAGAAAGGAAACATAACAAATATTGAGGGATCGAAAGATTTTAAAAAAAGGTTTTTTTGGGAAAATGTAGCTTTACCTCAAACGTAATTATATTAATTTGTCGATTCAGGACTTCTGCTGTAGAAAATCGTAAGGTTTTTTTTTAATAGTTTACGAAGGGGAAGAAACTGGTTGGGGGGAAAGGGTAAAAAAAACCGGGTTGGAAAAATAAGAAAAAACAAAAAATTTTCTACTAAAACAGACAAAAGATCGATCATGAGAGTCCAAAAAGGGGGGAAGGAATTTTCAAAAGTGGGGGATCAAATACATTGTCTTTCTGCACCCTTGTGGTGTGGTGGCCCTGGTGTGGGACCCACAGGAAATTTATTTAAAAATGGAATACAAATCCCCACCCAGTGGGAGGAAATGGACAGGTTTGAACCCGTGAAAAATTCAATTCAGACGCAAAAAGATCCCTTTTTTTTTTTGAACCCCAAGGATTCTCTTGAGGGATTGAGAGAAGGGGAATTATTGAAATAAAAAAGGTGGAGCACTACAAGTGTTAATTTATCTTCTAGTTTAAGGGAAATAAAAAAAGGTGTTTTTGGTCTTACGCTCACTCCCATGCCAAATTTAACCCCTTACCCCCGGGCCCGTTTTGGCCTCTCTACAGGCCCTTTTTTGAAATCGTCATGTGTCACTTTATGTGGAATAAATTTTTGACACTTTAACCTATCCCTGGATTTAAGATTGTTTTCTCGGGACACATTGTGCTATAAGTAGTAGAAATTTTGGTCCCAAAAATTATTGTTTATTTGTGAAAAAAAACAAAAATTTGGTGAAAATGGGGAAAAATTTTCCCAAATTTTAAATTCAAAAATTTCTGATGTAAGCAGATAGTTATCCACTCAAAATGTTTTAATAGCATTACCCTATGTCTGCTGTGTTTGGCATCTTTTTTTAAATTCTTTTTTTTTTTCGACATTGGGGGCTTATAAATGTGTAGTAATTTTCAAATTTTCAAGAAAATTTGCAATTACATTTTTTTTAGGGGGGCCAGTTTCCAGTTTCTAACGTGACTTTTATTGACCTGTAGTTAGATTAACCCTAAATGACCCCATCTAAGAAATCACTCCTTAAAGTATTTAAAACGCATTTTAGAAGTTTTTAACCATTAGGTGTTCACAGAAATTAAAGCAAAGTGGAATGAAATTTAAAAATT